>PVLC010033185.1:0-17688 GCA_004027655.1 Graphiurus murinus | reverse complement strand
TTTTTTTTTTTTTTGCGGTACTGGGGATTGAACTCAGGGGCATTCTACCTCCGAGCTACTCCCCCAGCCCTATTTTTTATTCTTTATTTTTGAAACCGAGTCTCACTAAGTTGCGGAGGGCCTCACTAGGTAGCTGAGGCTGGCCGCGAACCCGGATCCTCCAGTCTCAGCCTCCCAAATGCTGGGATTACAAGCGTGCGCCACCACGCCCGGCTTCAATCTAATTTTATATCTGAAATTCTTCTTATAAAAACTGCCAGGTAGTCCAGTGATCAGAAATTATAGTAAATGAGATTCAATACCAAACTATTTCCCCTTATCAAAAGTGTTTGGAAGCCAGACAAGGTAGTACACACCTGTAATTCCAGGACTTGGAGTGCTAAGATAAGAGGATTGCAGGTTCATGGCCAGCCTCAGCAATTTAGTGAGGTCTTTTACAACTTAGTGAAACTCTGTTTCAAAACAAAAGAATAAAAGCAGACTGGGGGTGTAGCTCAGAAGTAGAATGTTGCTAGGTTCCATAAAAAAAAAAAAAAATTTAAATATTTAAAAAGTGTTTGAATCTTGCCAAAAAACACACAAAATGAATTTTAACCTAGGGCATTTATTTAGATTAAAACTATCAGAAAATTAAAAAAAAAAGATGGTGGCTGTAAAAGAGAACATGGAAAAGATATTTACACTGAGCATCTATTTCCTCTTATCCTTTGTCATCTCTCTGACTGCCAGTTTAATTGTCATCCTGTCTCTTGAGTTTCATACCTTTCCAAATGTGTGCTCCCTCTGCTTTATCTCTTCAAAGCCATCAGTCACACTGCAGATTTGTAATGCACTTGCTCTCTGCAGAAGCAAAAAAAAAAAAAGAAAGAAAGAAAATGTGACATCATTTTCAAAAGGAGGGGGATCACCACTTTAATCTCAGCGAGATAGAAAAAAAAAAAAAAAAAGAACAAAGGAAATTCCTGGCAGAATTAAAAGGAGGAAAGGATGGGGATGAAGGGAACACACTCTTGCTTTGCTTCTCCAGGTACACTTCACTTGAGAAATTTGGAATCCATTTGTTTTCCCTCCTCTTGGCATCCTGCTGGCCATGCAAGAACTTGTCTGCAATAATTACTAGAAAGGGGGTATGACATTATCTCCCCCTGACTTTGCAAGTTTGCTTGGATGGGGGCAGCATAAATGTTTCAAGTCTTAGCATAGAGTTTTGACATACATGCAGCATTTCAAAATGTTGATGGGAAGTAGCTGGCTCATGAGTCTAGCCAGGCAGATGTATTCTAGCTGTTTCCACATTAAGTCTGAAATCGGAATGAGGAGGGATGACTATGAAAGGAAGAAAGAGAAAGCACTTGCTTAAATCACTGAAGATTCCATCAGACTAAATTACAGACATGTGAATCAAAGGTAATGTGGGAGTCTGTACTGAAGGCTCAGAGGCTGAGATATTAAAACAGCTGTTTACAATAACTTGGGATATGTAATCAGAATTATCCTATAAAAAATGTAGTCCTCCAAGATAATCAAGTTGAAAAGAAATGTGGGTTCTCTCCAGTTACTTTGGAGCCATGTGCAGAAGATTTTCAAACATGTACCATTTGTCTGAGAAATGTGATGAATCACCCTTGATAAAAAAGATAGCAAGCACTTTCTTTGTGAAGTGAAGCTGGTGTAGAATTAGACATGTGTGTTGGACACGAACTTCCCAGGCCACAAGTACAGGTGTGCCAAGAATGTAATCTTGTTTACTTTTCCATTACTTAATTACATTCTGGAATCTTGGCTAATTTTTGTTGTTGTTATCAAAAATCCACACTTTCAGCTAGCTCTTGTAAATTCAGTTAGCTCTAGATTTTTTTTTCCTTTCCTCTTATGTCCTTGCATTTATCTGCCTCCGTCCATTTGGTGCTTCTATAACCAAATGCCTGAGACTGAGTGATTTATAATAAATAAAAATGAATTGGGCTCATGGTTCTGGAAGCTGTAAAGTCCAAGACAGAAGGGCTGCATCCAGCAGGAGACTTGATGCATCTTAGCATGGCAGAAGGCATCACATGGCAAGAGAGAGGGCTAGAGGATGAGCCCACTCCTGCAACAATGACAATAATTAATTGATGAGGATCCTCATGACCTAATCACCTCTTAAAGGTCCCACCTCTCAACACACTGCTGCAGTGGAGTAACTGTCCAACACATGCACTTTGGGGAATGCATTCAAAACATAACCTGATCCAAATTCTGTGGGTTTTTCTCTGTGTTCCAGCCCTGTATTTAGCTCCACTTATGTAACCCCTCATCTACTCAGGTGTATAACACTCCATTTGATTTCCAGTCTTTGCCCCTCTCTCTTGCTCTAGTAAGGCATTTAATTTCCTATAGGCTCACTGGTTTTAATATCAGAGTTTATCCAGAGCCATTGGCATCATTACCATGAAATGGCTTCAGCTTCCTTGACGATTTCTCAGCCACTTGCAAATGCCTCAGTATAGTGGGAAATCCAGAGAAACTTCCAGATGCTCTTCTGTTCCACTTTGTGGTGAATGGGAACTTAGAGCCATTGTAGAACTGTTCAATCTGCCTGTATTGGATAAGATACACTTTCTACTCGAGCTTCATCACTCAGGCATGGCAAGAGATTGAGGAAGGGGGGTCTAACGGGCTTTCACCTCACACATTCCATCCAGAAAAGGATGGCACTGGTCCATGGATGCTCTCAGTTCTAGGTCCTAATCAGCAACATAACATGAGAAAGAATTGAGCAGAGCTCAAAGCCCTTTCTCAGTTATTTCCACAACCATCTCACGAAACTCTTCTCCTAGTCTCTCCTCTCCTCTCCCAACCCAGACAGATTTTGTCATCTCTGTAGTTGGAAAAACAAAGAAAAGATACCTCCAGTTTGTTACATTAAACGCACATCATTATTCTATGCTGTGTGTGTGTGTGTGTGTGTGTGTGTGTGTGTGTGTGTGTGTTACTGGGAATTTAACCCACGGGCATTTTATGTCTGAGGTACACCCCCAGCCCTACCTATGTTTTTTATTCTTTGTTTTGAAACAAGGTCTCATTAACTTGTGGGGGGCCTCATTAAGTAGCTGAGGCTGGCTACGAACCTACAATCCTCTTGTCTCAGCATCCCAAATACTGGTATTAGAAGTATGTGCCACCACGCCTGGATATGCTATGGTTTTTAATATTCAAAAGTTAAAATTTACAAGAAAAAACAAAAAGTCTGTTTTTAACAACTGTTAAATAGTTACAATAAGTTTAAAAGTCTATTTGAAATAATAAAAGAGAAAGAGAATGTGTGTGTGTTTGTGTGTATCCTAAATTAAAGGGGAGAAGGAATTTTTAAGAAAATATTATAAACTGATATTTCAGAATATTATTTCTTCTATCTATAATCCTTTACATCTCCAGAAGAATATGTGATTCTTGACCAATTGTCTTGCCCTCCTCCAAGAAAGAGAGAACTTGGCATTTTTCTTTAATATGCTTCTCTAAAACAGAAAATTCTGCATAGAGCAATGGAGATTATATCCAAAGGAGAAATCTTTATGCTGAGGTCCTCCAAGTCTCAGTAGATAACTCTGCATGATTAATAAAATATGCAACCAGGAAAATCCATCCTATGGACAGGTGCCATTGTAGGAACAACTTTGTCCAGACAAGTCCCAACTGCAGCCCTTGTAGCAGTTTGCACTGAGACACTAAAGTTAAACTATAGTTAGTAGTAAGTACTTGAGTTAAAAGATCATGTGGAATCAGGCCAAATAGACACCAGATGAGAACATAAAACACATGGATACAGCTGTTGTGGAGAGGAAGGCATAACAAGCAAGAGAGAGAGAGAGAGAGAGAGAGAGAGGGAGAGAGAGAGAGAGAGAAAGAGAGAGAGAGAGAGAGAGAGAGAGAGAGAGAGAGAGAGAGAGAGAGAAAGAAAGAAAGAAAGAAACAACAAATGATAAGAAGCACAAAAATCACAACTGAAGAATGGATGTCGCCGGGCGTGGTGGCGCATGCTTGTAATCCCAGTATTCGGGAGGCTGAGACCGGAGTATCCGGGTTCACAGCCAGCCTCAGCTACCTAGTGAGGCCCTCTGCAACTTAGTGAGACTCAGTTTCAAAATAAAGAATAAAAAAATAAGGCTGGAGGTATAGCTCGGAGGTAGAATGCCCCTGAGTTCAATCCCCAGTACCAAAAAAAAAAAAAAAAAAGAATGGATGTCAAAGACTATAATTTCTGGCTACTTTATTCACAACTGCATCATCTAACTCTCTAGCCCCCTTCAATGTCTTATTCTTCTCTATAGATTCTATCAGTAATCAAAAGAGAATATATTACACTTTCTAAAATATTACTTACTGTCAGTTTTCATGCATACACACTTATGTCCTCATACATAAGATTATAGAATCTATAAGAGAGGTGATTTTTTAAAGTTTTTATTTGTTTTATTTTAATTGTGCATTGTAATTAATTATACATTATAATGAGGTTCAGAGTAATAGAAACATAGATACACAAGGCAGTGGGTGCTTCCTTCTGGATCCCATCACATTCCCTTTGTCCCCCCATACATATTATCGAGATTGATATTGATAACTTTATACAGGTACAAAGCATTATTCGAATTATTTTCTTTCAAGTCTCCTTATATTTAGTTCACTGGGGTATTCTCAGCTAGTAGAGCAGGGATAGGGATTTCAATAGATATTTGTTGAAAAAAAAAAGGAAAAGAAGGAAGTAGTGAAGGAAGAAGGGAAGACGGGAGGATAGGAAAGAAAACAGGAGAATAATGAAAATTTCTCTCTTGTCAATTCTCCCAACTCAGGAAATTTGGCTGTACTCCTACTCTTGGATTCCATGATATTTTGTGTGTTCTGTTTCTTGACTTGAGCAACTTTGAATGCATTTCTCTTCCATGTAGTTAAATAAACTCTCATAATAGAAGGTATAACAAGTGATCCTAGTGATCCTGGTTTTCAGACCCCTTTATTTATTTCAGGCAATTAGAATAGCAAATATTTTCATTTTAAACTATCTATAAGCTTCATATAAAAGATGCCCACATGCTGGCCATGAGCTTTTTGTAAGAGGGTCACCATTGCTGCTGAGTCAAGTAATGAGGGGAGACAGTTAAAGAAAATGACAAATAAAAGAAAGAGATAAAACACATCCACTTTGTCCACAGGGAAAATAGTAGAATATCTAGAAATGGAAGAAATAACTCGTCCTTCCTTATTGAATGCCACAACGTTAAGGGCAGTAGATGATCAATAGTGGTTCCCAAATGTCAATGAACATATAACAGGGTACTTGTTAATGAAAATATCTAAGCCTAATTTCCCCAGATTCAAATTCTGTAGGTGAGGGTTGGGGACGAGAAATCTGAATTATTTGTCAGCCCACAAGATAGTGCCAATGCAGGAGGCACTCTTGATATACATTGAAAATAAAAAAGCTCTACTCTAATTCGTAGCTCTCAGAATACCATATTTACAAAGATTTAATAAAAATTTCCACTTTTTATACTCATTTTTCTCTGAATCTCACATGCCTTCAAGTATTCAAAAAATTAAAAGATTGTGTATAAGAATGTTCTCTGTTAGCCGGGCATAGTGGCGCACGCTTGTAATCCCAGCACTTAGGAGGCTGAGACGGGAGGATCCGGGTTCACAGCCAGACTCAGCTACTTCGTGAGGCCCTCCTCAACTTAGTGAGACCCTGTTTCAAAATAAACAATAAAAAATAGGGCTGGGGGTATAGCTTGGAGGTAGAATGACCCTGGGTTCAATCCCCAGTACCAAAAAAAAAAAAAAAAGAATGTTCTCTGTTGAATTTTCATGTATAAAATGTTCCACTTTTAGATTGTATGAGGAGCAAGAACATGATCAATTAATTGACCTGCTTGGCAAAACTTGGGATATCCAACTAGGGGAAAACACATTGAGTCACAACCCTTTCTACCAGGTTCCCACAAATCACATACTATTTCACCACCTTGGCTTCTACCTCCAATTAGAGTTCTGCTAGATTTTCTTACAACTAACAAGCATCATGCTCTCAGTTCTTGGTTACCTCTCTTGAGACATGTTCAACTCTTTGAGAAGCTGCTGGGAATTCTTGAAGACATTATAGTGCAGTAATGAACTAAAGCTCAACTCTAAGCCTTATTGGCAACGTTGCCTTAGGGACAGCAAGGCAGATCTCAACTTGAGAGTTGACAATTAATTAAGGCCAAGGTAAATCTTTATAATCCTATCCCAAAGTCCTCCTGCATCTGATATCTGGAATCTACAAATACCCCAGAATGTTATGTAAGTCCCTGATCAGGTTGCATCCTTGACCCCTATTCTTAGGCACATTCCAATCCTACATCTTCCCAGCTCTCGCATTCCTGCTTCACTTTCCTAATAAGACTTGCTTGGAGGAAAGGGTTAAGCCTGCCTTCAAAAGATTCTCTCTGACTCTGAGTAGGATGTCCTTCATAGCTGCCTGCCTACTTGATGAACACTAGTATATATCGGGCTTCCAGATAGAGTTCTACAGAGCAAGATCAAATAAAGAAAGATAGTACCTCCCATTTATAGTTAGAAAATATATAGCCTTTTCCAAAATGTACAAAGGAGGATTCATAGACTCAGTAGTCATTTGGTGTTCCCTAAAACAGAGCATTTCAGGTAGAAACACGAGAAGATGTAAGACCTAGTTAGGGCCAAGCCATAAAAACAGAAGACCAAGAGAATTCATCTTGTAATTTGTTTTATTATCTCAGGATTTATAGAAAGCAGTTCTGCCTAATGCACAAATCTTTTTTAGTTTTGTCCTTTCTCTTTTTTTTCTCCTTCTGTTTTAAACTTTCAATGATAGGTGGTCTCACAAAGTGCTGAATTAAGACTTGGCAAAATCAAATCCTATATATTTGGCAGGTCCCCCAGTTCTAACAGTTTCATAAACTAGCATTTCCCATTTGTCTGAGAGAATAAAGACAAGAGAGGCAAAGCACACTCACAAATGCACTCATGAGTGCAGATGCACACATACACACAGAAGTAAGGACACGAACACATGGGCATGTATACACACTACCCTCACATACTTTGATGTGATTTAGTTTGGGAAAGTACTGTTTCCATACCTCACCAAATTCCTCCTGTGTCTCAATATTCATATAACCTAACAGAACACAAAATCCCAGTAGGATTTTTCTATAATAAAGGGTAAGAATGTCAATCAAACTTCAATTACAGAATAGGCATGCCATCATAGTATCCTAGTAGACCATAATATTTTAACTGATATTTATGATTTAAAACGTGGTTTTGAAACTATTATTAATTCCTTCTGTGACTTTATTGAACACCTATTATGTGCCAGGTATGGTTCTAAGCTTTAGGATAAAGTGAAGATGATCTCTGCCCTCATAGAGATTATATTCTAGGGAATCATGTCACTTCATACCCACATTAATTCCGTCACATACATTATTTCAGGAGAAACATCCCTTAAACCCGAATCTTTTAATCCAAATCATGTGCAATTTCTACTAGAATATAAAAATTCAATCAATGAAAAAATAATGAAATACATGAACCTAATCTGTAAGAAACATATAAGATACTAATAAGTTTAGTAAATAGGTAAATGGTATAGGGGCACTATACCATTGATTTATCTAGTAAGCACAACCATTCCAAGAAGGTACTCAGGTAGCAGCCAAGAATTAGTAATTCTACAGTGTCTAGAGAAAGTTTAGGATGTGGCATTGCATGTACTGCCAAGTAGTTGTAATTAATTTTGTTTGGCTCTGCTCTATATTAAAACTGGGATATCACAAAAGAAAGAATTTCTGTTTGCCATTAAAATTATGCAAAACTTAGTAGCCACATGAGTGCAATTTTTTTATTACCAAAGTAATTGATAGTTTTAGTTTCCCTTAATAGACCTTGATATTTTCTAATACATATAATTTTAAATATTTTTCAAATATTTATCATGTTGCATACTGATCATATTAAGTGGAAATGTTAGCCTATATTTATTCTATTTTTTAACCATGACACATGAAGTGTCAACTTTCACCTTATATTTGGCTCAGCTTGAGTGAAAGATGTAGAGTTTTCAGACTAATTAGGCAAGGAAGCTACTCAGGTATGAATACATAAATGTATATACATTATGCATTATGTTTTATTTATACATATTATGTACTGTCTTTAGTTGAATTATATGAAAAGAAAAGCCCATTTGATTGTGTTGAGACCATCTGACCACTTACATGGGTAAAGTTTTACTGTCTTTCTCCCCCTTCCCCTAAATGTTTTTCCAACATTTGCTATGCTTTTCCAACATTTGTAATGCTGAAGCCATTACTTTGGTTACAATTTTCACATTAGTATTATGTCTTTAGTTCACAGTCCTAGAAAATATATGGTAGACCTTCACTTTTATTTTCTTGACAGATTTTAAAACTTTCCCCCAGTGCAAGAGTATTCTTGGATACTGTAAAATTGTAAGAATTTCCCTTTACATTTCAGGGTTCAGAGTGATAGAAAATATATAATGATATATAGATATGCAGATCTATATGATCATAGAAATCTTAAGCTGAGAGTGTGCATATTCACAATTTTGGACATCTAGTTTTAAACACTCTGACATTCTGTAACCTTACAGAGCACCATTAATAATTAACTTATACATAATAAAGACCTTCCTAGCCTAGGCAATTTTGCTATCAGAGTGTCATGTCCTGGGCAGGACAGGGCATCATTTAATGGTCAGGACCCTGTCAGGAGAAACTCCACTAATTATTTCAACAGAGGAATTAGATAAAAATCACGGTCAACCAGGTATTACAGAAATGAAAGTCAAAAGGGTACATTGTGAGCTCACCTAAGTACTTACTAGAGAAAGTAACTGTCACCCTTAGGGTTCTAGTATTATTAAAATTTAGAGTCTTGGAGGGGCACTCTGTAGTATGCAGGCCAAGAGGTCTGTATGGGGTCCTACTTAGCTGGGGCTGGTGAAAGAAGGGCTGAATAAGAGCTAAGAAGGTCCTGTGGTGTCAGCACCTTTAACTTTTAAGACACTGATTCTAGGATGTAGAAAAACTGCAAAGTGGGACCAATTGCAATTGTTGGACTCTACTGTTGGTGTCTATGGAGAGAACTGTTCCAAGGGTGACCCTGATAAGAACACATAGAGTATGTTCTTCTTCCTCCCCTGACTTGCCATCTTTCCACAGGGCCCCCTATTGTCAGAGCCTAGAAGAAGACAGGTGAGAAGTTACGTTCCATAGAATCACAAAGCAAAATATAGTGAGGATAAAAGAGACTGCAGCTTAATAATTGGTACAGAAGAAAAACAAAATGTATTAATTTGACTGTCTTAGATCACTACTGCTTATAGAATTATGCTTGTAGTTCTATAACAGGGAAATAATATTAGTAATTAATACTATTTACTATGCTAAGTGCTATATCTCTGCTGTCCCATTTAATTGCTAAGACACATCTAATAAAATGGGAGCCACTATGAATCATGGGAAGAGTTGTCCAAACTGATTATAATCATGGTTCTTAAAACAAAAGTTCCCTTAAGCTATCATTTTATCTATTTTTTTCTCTAAAAGTACATCCTCTTAATATGATACCTATTTACCCAGTGTTTCTCTGAATCACCTGTAGCAAGCAGGAAAACAAGAAGGTTTTTCTTATTAGGACTCTAGGCCAGAGCTTATATAAAAATCTTGGCCTTTTCTCTTAGCCGCTTTTGAGAAAAGGTGATAATATTTAAGGAGGAATAGGAACATGCTAGATATTTGAATTGGCTGACCTCAGAAGCACTTTAATTTTTTTTTCAATTCAAATCATGATAATACAGTTAATAAACTCTCCCAGTTGAAATGAAGAAAAATTATTGAACTCCTAGAGAGATCATTAAAGGTCAGAGCAGGTAGATGAGATTAGAAAGTCAGTATGAGGCAATAAGCTAATTGCTAGTAAGCTAGTGATAGCTGCTAATAGAACACTATTGTATTATTATAACAATTATATTTATAGACATATATAAAACTGAAACTATTACTTATCACTTCATTTCTGTGTCAAGCATTTTGCTTGATAGATCCATAGACAACCACACACATACCCAACTCCCCTTAATGACTTTATGAAGTAGGGATTATTATCATAATTTTTTATATATAAGAAAATGACTTGGCTATAAAATGTTGGAATGGAATTTATATCTGAATTTAACTGATTCTAAAGATTTTCTTTTTTCTACTTCCTACATGACCAAATATACATACATGATATGCCAGGTGCCAAGAAGGACCATCTTGGTTTTTCTTATTAATTATTTTTCTTTTTTGCCCAAGTTTGCACATGTATTCCTGAAAGCATATTGGGAAGAGAAAAAATAAACCTCATATGTTCCAAACAATGCCCCTATCCTTCCATGTCACCTTGCCTCCATTTCAATTACAATAAAGGTATTCATCTTCTTTCAAGAATAAGAAACCTAATCAAAGTATCTCCCCAAAATTCATATGCTGATATTTAATCTCAAGTGCTATATTATTAAGTGATACAGCCTTTAGAAGGTGATTAAGTCTAGCGGGTTCTTCCCTGGTGGGATTAATGACTTTATTAAAGAGGTATGAGGGAATTGTTTGTCCTTTTGTCCTTCTGTCCCTTCTACCATATGAGAACGCAATGTCTGCCTCTTCCCTCTGCATCCTTCATGGCACAGCACAGCATATTTGAGGTTCCCACATAGTAGAAACAGACCATCACCAAACACTGAATGAGCTAATGCCTTAATTATAAACTTCCCAAACTAGAGAACTGTGAGAAAATTAATTTGTTATATTTATAGATAGTTCCATCTGAGTATCTTGTTACAGTGGCACAGAGACTAGAAGAAAAAAAAATTACCAAGAAGTGTGATGTGGCTGTTAAAAATGCTGAAGCATCTTTGGAAATTGGTAGCGGGCAGCCGCTAGACCACACAGGGCTATCCTGGTGAGGACTCATAAGAAGAGAAGAGCTCTTGAGAAAGCTTTAATCTTAATGATTACTTAAGTGGCCATGATAAAAAAAAACCGGCATAGATGTGGACAGTGAAGGCCATACTGATGAGGTCTCAGAAAGAAATGAGGAATGTTATGTTGGAAACTGGAGGAGAGCCCGTTCTTGCTATAAAGGGACAAATAACGTGGCTAAATTGTGTCCATGTGCTGATGCTTTGAGGAAGGTGGAACTTAAGAGAGATTAAATAGTATGTTTGTTGGGAGAAATCTTGAAGCAAAGTGCTGATGAAGATGTATGACTTCTCCTGACTGCCTATAGTAAAACATAAGAAGAGAGAAAGGTGAAATTTATACACAAAACAGAAGCAGAACTAGAGGAGTTGTAAAACTGTCAGCCTGGCCAGACTGTAAGGAAATTAAAAGGTGTGTTCAGAAGAGAACATTAGGAGTGTACCCAAGCCAGCATTTGGTAAGAGACTAGGATAGGGAGAAGGAAGCCTGGTACTGTTCATGAAAACAAAGGAAGAATGGTCATGAATGCATGTCATATACCTTCCAGACTTTCAGTCCCATTGCAGGACAAGAGAACCAGGGATTCAAGGAGAGCATGTTGTCAAGGGAAGGATTCAGGGTGACTATGAGGTCTTGGGGCTCCTGCCCAGTATGGCTTCCCATCTGCTCCCTACTCTCAAGTGTGGAGCTTCTTGACTGTACCAGCTGTGGTTCAAATAGGATGAGGTCTGTCTTGGGTCACAAGGCCAGAAGGCATAGGCTATGAATCCTGGTGGCATCCATTTGAGGCCAACTCTGCAGGTACAAGATCCATGGAGGTATCACTGCCTCCACCTGGTTTTGAGAGGGTGATCAGAGAGCCATGAAATCTGGACAAAGAATTGTCACGGGGGCAGAGATGTCTCAGAGAGCCTCTATTAGGCAAATACCTAGTGAAGATCAGGGGGCTGAGGCCACCCCTGAAACCCCAGAATTCCAGTGTCACCAGTGTGCAACTCCAACCCATGAGCACTGCTATTTGAGTGCCCAGCAAAGCTGCGGATGTGGCCTTCCTTCCCCAAGGCTTTAGAGGCCCAATGCCTGCCACTGATTGTATGGAAGGCAGTATATAGAGTCAAAAAAATGTGTATTCACAAGACTACATATTTAGTAGTGTTTGCCTTGTTGGGTTTTTTACTTATATAAGATAGTTAGCTCTTTCTTCTCATCTATTCCTCCCTTTTGAAGTGGAAATGTCTATCCTATATCTGTTCCACCAGTGTACTTTGGAAGCATACAACTGGTTTGATTTCACAAGGTCACTTCAAGATGAAACATGCCTCAAATTCCACCTGCATTTGATTTAGATAATATTTAGTTGAGACTTTGCACTTCAACTTTAAAATAAAACAAGTGAAGATTTGGGGGGTATTGGGCTGGAATGAATGTGCTTTGCATGTGAGAAGGAAATGGGGTTTGGAGGGTCAGGAGTGGAACCTGAGTGAGTGCCCTCAAAATCTATGTTAAATATTAATCTCCAATCTGATAGTATTAAGAGGTTGGGGCTTTAGGAAGTGATTAAGTAATGAGGATGGAGCTCCCACTAGAACAATCAATATGTAGTAAGAGAGATCAGAGGAATCTTTCTGTCACTTCTGCCCTCCTATCTAATTCTGAGGCCACAACATTTATTTTTACCCTCTCCACCACGTGAAGATACAGAAAGAAGGCACAGTATGAGCAGACAACCCTCACCAGACACCAAATCTGCTGCCCCCCTTGACCTTGGACTTCCCAGACTCCCAAACATTGAGGAATAAATTTCTAATATTTATGGATTACCTAGTCTAAGGTATTTTGTTTTAATAGAAGGAACAAATTGAGAGAGTGTGATTCTTTCAGGCAGAAGAAACCACAGGTCTTCAAGTTCTAACAATGCTACCTGAAAATATATAACCCCTAATCATTAGAGAAACAATCCAGTTGGCATTCTGGCAACATAAAATATTTATAAGTGGGAAAGCTTATTAGTTATAATTGACAGCAGAGCTTTAAAGATAAAGTTACCTTGCCCATGCTCAAATTCTGTCTATTCTAACTAACTTAATGGTGTTATAACATTTGTTTTACTACCACGTTACCACGTTCTTCACATATAAGAAGGAATAATAGCCAAGCATGGTGGTGCATGCCTGTAATCACAGTACTTGGGAAATGAGACAAGTAGTGACACTCTCAGCAACCTAGTGAGACCCTTTTTCAAAACAAAAACAAACAAACAAAAATTGAGTGGGAGATGTAGTTTGGAGATAAAATGCCCTGGGTTAGCCTGGTATGGTGGCGCAAGTTTGTAATCCCCGTACTTGGGAGGCTGAGACAGGAGAATCTCAGGTTCGCAGCCAACCTCAGCTACTTAGCGAGGCCCTCTGCAACTTAGTGAGATTCTGTTTCAAAATAAAGAATAAAAAATAGAGCTGGAGACATAGCTCAGAGGTAGAATGTCCCTGGGTTCAATCTCTAGTACCAAAAAAAGAAAAAAATGCCCTGGGTTCAATCAACAGTAAACACACACACACACACACACACACACACACACACACACACACACACACACACTCGAGGATTAAGAGTCCTATTTCACAAGGGTAGGAGACTCTACTACATAAATAGCTTTTAGCATCGTGCCTGGAAAATAGTAAGTACTTGATAAATGTTACTTCTTAGTCACAATAGATGAATTTACAGTGTCACATCTTATATGGTTTATGGCACAAACCTAACATTTACAAGTTAACAGTGCTATTCTTAAAAATATATCTACATAAAGTTTCTGATACATAAAATGCAATGGAATTGTATCTTGAACCTCTTTTTTCTTAATGCAAAATTAGAGACTCAAGCCAGTCACATCACGGGATGCTTTCCAGGCACAGGCGAGGTGACCTGTTCTCACGGACAGAGTCTGCAGTCCATAACACTTCTACAATCATCCCTCTACAACACTGTTTTGAAAAAAAAAAAAAGTACATTTGACATAGTGCTATAAAATTAATCATCTTACAAGAATCCTCAAGTGTTTCTGGTTATAAATCTCCTTCTATAAGTTCAAACCAGAGGTCTTTTACACTGCACTCACACAAAATGGAACACATTCGGCATAGGTTTATTTGGGGGAAGATTTTTTTCAAATTTTTCTTTTACTTTATCCTATCATTTGGGCTCTCATTATTATTTTAGTCTCTCAGGAACTTTCTGTTGCAAATAATAAAATAACAAACTTTTGATTTAAATAAGCAATGATATCAAGCAATTATTTCGCATGACAGGAAATTGGAGATCAGTGTCCCCAAGATTGGCTCAAAGTATGGTGATGACATAAAAAACCCAGTCAGTTTCTAGTTTTCTTTCTTGGTTTTCTCAGAATGTATTAATTTAAGTCCCTGGAATTGTATTGATGGTAACTAGCACATGTGTGGCAGTCACTATTTTAAAATATTTTTAAATCATATAAAATAAGAATTTAGTAGGGAATGCAAAAACAGTTATTAAGTTTAGCTTCTTCTCCAGCATAAAATAGCAGAATGACTTAGAGACAGCCATTAACCTGTGCAGGGCTCTATTTGTTCATCTGCGAAAAGTGTATTAAATGTTCACAAATTATCAATAAATGTCTCACTTGGCATTTGTCACATCGTAGGCATTTAGTGAAAGAACAGAATAAATAAATAATAAGTATGTAAAGAAATAAGTAGAAATATATTGTGAATATAACTTTACAGTGTTAGTTTTTCTAGGAAGATTAAATTCATGGCATTTCAAAGGGGAAAAGATAGGATTTGCCTTGCACGATCATGAATATTTGCCTTTACTGTGTACTGATGGGCCCTCGGTGATCTAGGCATGCCTGTGTGTGAATAAGTCTCAATGTTCACTCTGTCTCCAGTCCACCTAGATTTGTCTGAAAGGTAGAGCCAGACAGCTGAGTCATTCTCTCACAATGGCCAACTGGTGATGGCTTTTCAAAGCCAGACAATCTCTCTGCCTGGTCATCCTTCTTCTTGTTTTATTTCCAATGATCATCATAAAGTATATGCATTATTCTCCATCTATTGTATCATCAAATATTGATTTCATATACCAGGAAGGTGAGTGATTTCTTGGAAAAGGTGAGAGCTGGAACAAAGGCTCAATTATTAAGGAAAGGTGTTGAAAGGCACAGGAGACCAGAAAGCTCACCAGCAACAATCATAGAAGTTTACAGTTACTGCTGGGCATGTTGTCATTTAAAGGTGAGCCAAAGAGAACATGTAAAACTCCACAGTGAGAGACCAAACCACACATGGACAGAATAACAAAAGCGTTTGCTTAGATTTTCCATGCACAATTCCTCCTCTATGGCCTACTCATATTTTCTTGTGGACAAATGCAGGATTACTTCCCATAGGGCTTAGCCAGGAAACCAGCTGCCAGACTTGTGCTGGGTGATGGCCTCTCTAGCACTGCTTATAGGCCACTGACTTGGGTCTGTCAGATTTGGTAAAGGAGTGAACATAAGTCCCTAATTTTGAAGAGCTGTAAGAACATTATATTTACACTAATAGGATTTATTTGCAAGAATATTTTTTATTATTAGCTGCTACCTCTACCATTGATGTATTTACTTTGTCTTTGTAATATTGGCCAAAAGGTGTTGTTTTAATAGAGCTCGTCTTCAGTATTTATTAACATATAGCCAGCTAGGGTCTTCCTACAAATAAGAACTAATGATTTACTTAATTTAGCTGAAGAACTGATGCGTGCATGATACTATTAAGGCAAATAGATTATTTAGTTTATCCAGAGGAAAATAGTACTTAAAATAAAAACAAAATCTCTAGCCATATTAAAGAAAATGACAGTTTCATTTTCATTTTTACAGAAACAAATGAAGTTTTGGGAAATTGTTTCCAATATTGTCAGACATGGGCAGCAAAATGAAGTTCCTTTAATGAATTACTCTAAATAGTTAACAGGAATTCAGTATTTACTTGCAGACTCTCAGAAAATTAGCTCACTGATCATTTTATGTGATGCGTTGTTAATATTACATGAAATCACAAACTGGCATCATAACTAAACAGAGACTCTGGGAAGTCATCATAAATAGAATGATGGGAATCTAAGCTTGAAGTTAGGTTTCCACTGGCAAATGGGTTATTCTGTGCAATGTGAAACTAGTCATTGCCACTTTCTAGTTGGTGATATTTCATTCCCAATTGAAAATGCCATCATTACACAAAAATCATATTTATTATAATTTAGGGGGAGATTCAGTGTGTTAGAAGAAGAACCCATTAGATTGTTCTGTTATTTTGAAGGCCTTAGGAATTTCACACTTACCTAATGCCAAGAGTGACATGTGAAACTAAAACTCTTCCACGGAGGAGGGCAAGGCCATTCCAGCAGCATTCTCCACACGCTTGAGGCTGACTGCATGCCCAGACAAGTGTTGCTTGTTATCTGCCCCCTTCAGTTTCTGAATCCCTTACATGCTGGTAGCAAGTAGCAGTCAAGCTCCCCACCACCGGTGCAAAAGTATCAAACACAACCCTTACAAAACACCATGGAAGTTTCTGTTTATGCAATGTAAGAGAACAACAACAAAATAACAAAAGAAAAAAAAACACATTGATAAGTGAAACTTTTAAAAATGAACTGAAGTCATTTACTCAAAGTGGGTATCAGTGGAATGAGCATGAAGGTCATTTGATCTAGGCCTTAAACAAAAGAATTCAAATTTAGATTTTTTTTTTAACTCTTCCCCAATTCCCGCCCCACTCCCTCCTCTTCCCTCCTTCTCAAAGTCAGTTTAGTGATTGACTTTGATGGGTTCATAGAAAGTACATCATGTTCATTAGGGTGTCCTCCCTCCCCCCTTCACCTTCCATTAAGTCAAATTCTTTGTTCACCTAAGGATTCTCCTTCATCTGGAGTCCCTCTAAAGTCCCATTTTCTCCCTAGCTTCCACATATTAGGGAGAACATTCTGTTTTTAACTTTTTGTGACTGACTAATCTCACTTAACATAATGTTTTCCAGTTCCTTCCATTTCCTTGCAAATAACATGATTTTGTTCTTCTTTATGGCCGAGTAAAATTCCATTGTGTACATATCCCATAGTTTTGTAATCCACTCATCTGTTGATGGACAGCTTGGCTGGTTCCATAGTTTGGCAATTGTAAACTGTGCAGCTATAAACATAGATACACATGCGTTGGTCTGATAGTTTGGTTTCCATTCTTTTGGGTAGATACCCAGTAGAGGTATTGCTGGATCATATGGTAGGGTCATTCCCATTTGTCTGAGGATCCTCCATACTGTTTTCCAAAGTGGTTGCACTAATTTGCAATCCCACCAACAATGTATTAGGGTTCTCACTTCTCCACACCCTCTCCAGCATTTATTGTTGTTTGTGTTCTTAATAGTTGCCATTCTGATTGGAGTTAGGTGAAATCTCAGAGTAGTTTTGATTTGCATCTCTCTGATTGCTAATGATGTGGAACATTTCCTCATACATTTATTGGACATTTGTATTTCTTCTTTTGTGAAGTGTCTATTTAGATCCTTTTCCCATTTTTTGATTGGGTTATTTGTTTTCTTAGCTGTGATTTTCTTGAGTT
>PVLC010033184.1:0-17719 GCA_004027655.1 Graphiurus murinus | reverse complement strand
CCTAGGCCATCCAGATAAATCCCTTACAATGGATTTATCTACTGCTGAGATCACAATTTTTATGATTTAACTGTATCAACCCTGAATATTAATAAATGAGCTCTTTCAAGGACATTCTATATCTAACTATAAAAGTGTTTGGATAAAATTGAATCTATGTGACTTCCATAGATAGGTAGATAAATAGATATTTGTGTGTGCATCTGTGATTTGGTTCAGATATAGTTAGATCCCAAATGTTCATGAAATTGAAGGTTGGTCCCCAATTCAATGTTGTTGAGAAGAGGTATAATTTCTAAGAGGTGAGTCCACGTTCTGGTAAATAACTCATGGGGACACCACCTTTGGAAGTGATTATTGCCTGTCTTGCAGAAGTTAAGGTTAGATCCTGCAGGGCTGAAACAGTTACCATGAGAATGGCTAGTTATTAAGTGAAGTCCATATGACGGATCTTTTCTGTACATGCTTCCACCATGAGATGTCATGGGCCTATGCATCATGAGGCCCACATTTTCTGTCTCTAGCTTGTGAGCTTAATAAGCCCCTTTCCTTATGAACAACCCGGCTTCAGGAATATTTGTTATGGCAACACAAAACAGACAACCACAATATAAAAAGTAAAATTTAAATAGATTCTGATTCAGCCAGATGATTGTTAAATCTATAAATAGAATTAGTGCTTATATAGCTTATGTATGTAATGCAACTTTAAGACCACTGAAAAGGCTCTTAGACTCTCCAGTAAACCTCCATTACTTTCTTATTGATGCCTGAAATTGTGACATCAAGAATTTATTCATTTAGATTAAGATTCTGTTATAGTTCAAATTGGCACTGTAAACTAATGTGCAAAGCCATTTTAGTATAGTGTTAAAATGCTTTATAGTGGGTTTTTCTTGCTGTAGATAGTGACGATAATGAGGAAGCAAATCATCTCATGGAATGAAGGAGGGCCCTAACCGAAGGACAAAGACAATAGCGTGTGCAGTGTGGGAATGTGCAATGAATGGTAATGGACAACAGGCTTTATCTATGAAACAGTTTTCTCCAAAATCAATTCTTGTCGGAGCAATGAGTAAAATGGTGACACTTTGAAATCCATGAATTGCCAAGTACTGTCAAGTGTATTATTACTGAAGCCTAATATCTGAGCATATTCACCCCCAGGCATCAACTAATCTTTCCTTAAATGTACCATAGTCAATTCTGTCTATGCAAAAGGGAATGAAGAGACACAGGAAATGGCCTCAGTAAATTAAACTGAATTGTCATCTACACTTAGCCTCTGCCATGGCATCATGATTCATATTGTCATGGCAACTAATATCTGAAGAAGAGCAAGGATCAAAACAGATATTCTTCCTTGGCTTGATTAACAAGGAGACATTGTGGAGAAGGAAAAGGTGGAATTTCATATAGCTTTAATAGCCACCATCAATTTTAGTAATTTATTTTCTAAGACATTTGCATTTTAATGAAGTAAATACCACTCACATTTACTTGCAAGCAACCTAAGAATTATTTTTCTTTTAGAGAATGCTATATACTAACAATTTGCCCAGAATATGTGCTATGCTTTGGAGACACAAACATAAATCAGACAAAGTTTCTAACCTAAGGATATTCACTATGGATCGTGGGAAAGTTTTATTTATCATTTAGGTGATTATAAAATGCCACATGAATGCTATAGTCTATACACACACATTTCTAAGAAAATGAAGTAGGGCATGCTATTAATTCTGCCTGAGAAATTATGCAGTCCCAAAGAAGATATGAAACTTTATACCTGGAATTTTAAAAATAAAAGTTGTTTTATAATCTGGCACAACAGTTTAACTATATAGGTTATAATCAGGAACTTTGCTAATGCTGATCACAGTATTAGACAATTTAAATATATATTGAAGGGAAAAAACTGTATGCACAATTGTTTCCATAATGCAAAAGGCATTGAATAACTACTAGTTTAGGAAGAATGGCAAGTTAGGCAGAAATAATGAAATACTATCTCTCAGATTCTCCTTTGTAGATTCATTCCTGAGTCCATTCACCAATATCTATCAAAATTTGCTTAATAAACATACTGTAGAAAACGATTTTCATTATTAGATTCACAATGCCACAATCATGTCTAGTAGCTTATGCAAATGCATAATCAAAGGTTTTTGATATTTTATTGCAAAAGATAATAAAATAGGTTTATTTGTTCTTCCAGACTTCATGGCAATATTAGAAAAGGAAAAAAGAGATCATTAAAAATAAAATAGCATAGTAGGCTAGATTAGTTCTCTTATGATATTGAAGATAGGTGAGTATGCGGATTTAATGAATGAAATAGTATTATCAAGACCATTCTGTTTTATTAATTTAAAATTCTTTAGACTTTAAGAGTAGGTTCACCTATAGGTGAACAGTAAATCTTTCAACCAAAAGACTTCCAGTACACTTTGAAAAAAAAAAAAAAAAAACAATAGACAGAGGATAACAAGAAGGAAAAAAATAATCACCAGTATGTCGTTAAGAGTAGTAAATAACAAAAATGCTAATTGTCACATCAATTCCTGCTCATCAGGGCACCCTAAGAATGTGAAAGCATACATCAGCATATAAAAACAGCTCACATTTGTATATGCTATGCAAATGGATTTGATACCTCATTTTACATTTGTTCTATCAACAGTCTTTTGTAGTAGATTAGGCAGAAAGCTTCACATCTATTGTGTCTATGAAAAGACAAGAGTTATTAAGAGGCTGAGTGGCTTGTTTCATTAGTGAGAAGCCCAGAAATGCATGTGTTTATACAATGCCAGGTACACCGGAACAACGAGTAAAAGAAATAGAAAGCTTTATAGCAAGTGTTCAAATTTAAAAATTTAGCCAATTGAGACTTGCCTCCATTATGAACAGACTTCGGAGTTAATAACCTTGAATTAAAAGAGGAAATCCAATCTTTACAATCACATCTTCATTTTTTTCTACTCTGAAAAAAAATTGAAATATTTGGGTACTTTTTAAGAAATAAAACATGAAGAAAAAAAAAAAAAAAGAAGTATCTACTTAACTTGATCAACTATGTGCAAACCACTATGTCTTACCAAGACAATCAATTCCAGAAATTAACCATATGCTTTTGCAAGGAGGATATGACATATACATGCAATGTGAGATAGTCAATGATAAAGTCAATAAATGGTTTAAACAATTTTTACAGGAGTTTGTTTCCATAGCTGTAGCTAGCCAAGGGTTCATAGATAGGAAATTTGAGTTGGACCTGTACAACTAGATAGGTGTAGCAAATGTGGAATGGAAAATAAGCACAAGACACTGTATAATAAGATCAGGGATTAAAATATTTTTGACTATTGTAGAATATTTGTTAGGCAAAAAAGATAGGATATGCTGAGATCATGGAAACATTTGAAGCAAACAACTTTACATGATGAGATTTTTAGACTGAGAATGTTATTCTAGTTTGTTTGGCAGAATACATTGGAAAGGAGACAGAGCTGCAAAACTCCAAAGCCTCTGTAATGGGCTAACAAGCAGCACAGAAAAACAAGGCCTGGTGTTTAGGTTTCAGGAAGCAAGGAGTAAAAACCCAGACAGGAGTTAGTGAAAGACAATTTCAGTCATCTCAAGATATTATGACCAAGAAAACTGTCTTTAAGGAATCTACTCTAGAGCACATTGCTTCTAAAATTATTTCTTATAAGATTTTTTCTGTAATTAACACAGAAAGAATTCTGGAAAGCAAAGAGAGATTATTGTTGATCATGTGTTTTTCCAGGGATTTCTTCACAATCAATTGATCATTTGGAAAGGAGATATATTCATATGCAAACTTTTACAACTGGAAAAGAGCCCCTAAGACTTCAGTATATCATAGAGCAGGTTAGTAAGAATAGGTAGATCAATTTCAAAAGCACTTTTTTTCTAATCAGTGATTCCTCTCAAGATCTTATAGAATTTATTTTTGCGTACCTGTTCTATATATACTATATTATATATAATTTCTTTTTCTAGAAGAATAAAATACCTCTTAGTCAGGAAACCTTACAAACTTCTTAATGACATGTCTTCTTTTCTGTGAGGGTTTTAAGAATTGCTTTTCTTACTAAGTACAATGGGAAGTAATATGCATTTCTCTTACTATATCCTTCAACTGAGAGTCATATAGTGATTATTCTTTTTTGTAATATTCTTAACACGTGTATCTTCCCATCCCACACATCTCCACAAGTCATGCTTTCATCTTAGCTGCTAAGTTTCCTTGCCAGTTACTTGATAAGTTCTGATGATATTGCAAAACTTCCATTATTTGGCATATTGTTTCTTTTTGAAGTGCACAAGCAAAGTTTGTATAGATACTCAGAATAAGATATTGATCAAAAGGTGCAATCTTTCAATTCTCATAGGAACAGATTCTGGGGATCTAATATACAACGTGAATGTTGATGATTTATGTTAATTTAATTATGATAACAATGCATACATATATTAAGTCACCATGTTGTGCAATTTTGAATATATATCATTTTTATTTTTCAATTAAATATTTTAAAATAAAAGGACTCTGCTCCTCTGGTTAGATATATTGATGCATATTTCCTTGCAGTGCTATCTGTGTCCCCAAACTTGAGACATGATGATGAAGATCAGAGTAAACACATCTGGCCATTTTGAGTGCCTAGGCACTAGGGCACTTTTTATTTCTGGCAGTATCATTATCATCAATGGCCATTTCCCCCCTTTAACCTCACCTAAAAGATCTGCATGTTCCAGTATGATTCCACCCATCAAAGTGCAATAGCACAGTCAGAGCTGAGAGCAGGAATCTTTCATCCATGAAAACCCATCTCCATCGTCAAGGACTGAGATTCTGCCAACATCAAATGGGACGATACTGCTGGTGAATAGGTTGTGAAGTCCACTGGCATCTTCACTACCATGAAGAGGGCCAGGTCTTACTCGAAGCAGAGAGCCAAAGGAGTCATCATCTCTGCATTTTCTGTAATGTCTCCATGTTTGTGATGGGTGTGAACCATGCAAAATATGACAACTCCATCAACATCAGCAACATCACTTCCTGCACTACTGTTATGGTTTAGATCTAGAGTTTCTCTCAAAAAGCAATGCCTTCGTCTCCAGTGCAGCAAGGTTAAGAGATGGGGGCATGACTGGAAGAGGTAGGTTACTGGGGGCCTCAGGCTTCCATGTTGTCATGAGCTGAGCAGGTATCCCTCAGCATATTCTGCCATCATGTTGTTTCTGCCTTGGACTTGGCTGAACATGGACTAAGCCTATGAAACCATGAGCCAAATAAGACTTTACTCTTCTAAGTTGTTCCTATCAGGCATTTTGGTCACAATAACAACAAAAAAAATTGATTAATCTAAGCACCAACTCTTTAACCCTCCTAGCTGAGGTCATCAATGACAACCTGGCATCATGGACAGACTCATGGTCACAGTCCCTGCCATCACTCCAAGCCAGAAGGCCATGAATGACCCTTCTGGGAAACTGTGGTATAATGGTGGTGAGACTGTGCACAACATCTTCCCTGTGTATACTGGCATTGTCAAGGTGATGGGCAAATCAGCTCACTGGCATGGCCTTCTGTGTGCTCCCCAATGTGTTGGTGATGAATCTGACCTGGAAAAGCTGCTAAATATGGCATTGAGGATATGATGAATCAGGTATTGGAGGGCCCCATAAAGGGCATCTTAGACTATACCAAGAACCAGGTCGCCTCTTATGACTTTAACTATGACACTCTTCCACCTTTGATGAGAAGGCTGGCATTGTCCTCTATGACCACCTTGTCAATCTTATTTCTTGGTATGACAGTGTATTCATTCATAGCAACAGGGTGGTGGACCTTACGGACCACATGGCTTCCAAGAAGTAAGAGCCCCTTGACCATCAGCTCCAGCAAGAACACAAGAAGAAAAAAGAAACACTCAGTGCTGCCAAGTCCTGTAATTCAGTCATCCAACACAATGAGAATCTCTCCACTGCAGTTTCCATCCCAGATCCCCAGAAGAAAAGAAAGTATTAGGAAGCCCTGCTTTTTTCATATACCATTAATAAAGTCAGCTACACCTAGACCATTTATTTTTATTAAATAAATAACACAAAAAGAGACATATACCTAAATATAACATGAAACATTTAAACTTATAGATGAACATATAGAAAAAAAATTTCAGAAGTCATTGTGACTTCTGGTTGTACTTGATTTAATTAAACACTACACAAAGAGAAGCCTTCTACATTTTAAAGAAAGAAGCTGAACCACCTCTTTCTATGACATCAATTTTACAATATAAGCAGCCTTTGCTAATTTTTGCAGACACTACAAAAAGCTTTGGAGAATTTCTGTAAATATAACACTCAAATAATTACTGCATGAACAGTATACACGTCATCATATTCACTTGCCATTTTCATGGTGGCTTGTCTTTTCTACATTTTATTATTCATTTATGATAGCTATTATAGGCCTTTCAGATTCTATCTTGCTCTCCAGAGAAATATTTATGGCTATTATAGGGCTCTTATGAGAAGACCCAAAGATAGTTAATGCAGAAACCCTGTGAAATGCTGCATTAGTACGAGGATCAGCTGGCAGTAAAAAATCTCAAGTTGTTTCCGAGTCCCCCTTGATGAAGATTAAAAGGCAGGTTACTCCTAGTGAGGTTTCCTTTTCACCCAAGAGAACCAAGTTATTTTTGACATGGAGGTTAGAAAGCATAAATTATCACAATTCTGCAAATAAGAGCTCTTTTGGAAAGGTCACCAGGAGAAAAGTGACAAAGGATGTAGGGTGTACAATATATACAAACAGATTCATGAATGTATTTACAACTTGATTGAAAATTTTTTCACAGAATGTACTAATGGAGAGATGTGAGGTACATGAAAAAGAAATGTCTTGGTTAGTTGAAAGTACATATTTCAGTCTCTCCATATCAGGATGATGATGTCTTAGATTTCAGAATGTAAGCACCTCCAGGGAAGTACAGTAGGATATTTCATTCACTTACACATCCCAAGCACCTAGAACAGTGTCTGACACATATTAGGCCCTCAAGCAGTATTTTAGACTTGAATACCAAAATTTAGCTAAAGTTGTCAATTAATTTATAATTATTTATTATTTCACTCTGAAAGATAATTTTTGTTTGTTTATGATCAAGAAAGTTTATTATTCACAACAGGAGGGTAAAATTTTAGTCCACAGTAAAATACTTATCATTCAAAATACATTCTGGTCTCTTAATTAGCCAAATTTTATTTTCATTATTTTGTCTAAATTCATATAATTGATGATAAGACCTAAACATTAGAAATTAGAAATTTAATTCTAGAATCCTTGGATTCACTGATGTGAAATATAATGTTCCACCTTCCACCAGTCAAACAATTCTAATCTTGATTGAATCAATCCAGAAAGGACAAGAGGAACTACTTTAATTATATCTCAATTTTCAGTTAAGTAAAGGAAATTTTTGTCGGAAGTTTCCTCATCTACCACTTTCTTTTGAGCAGTAACAAAGGTGTGATAGGGCTGGATCAGAACATTTGTTTTAGTCTTATACATAATTTTATGTCAAATTGTAACAAATGGCACATTATTATCAAACACATGTCAGTTATAATCACTGTTTTAATTTCATTAAAAACAATTCATAACTGATTAACATGATACTAAAAAAAATCAAGGAGAAAATCACTCTGTGCATTATAAAAAAAGATGTATTTTACCTTAATTCCAGCCATTTACAGGCCGTATCACCTTACAATATTATCTTACCCAATATTCCTCATATGATGAATGGAAATTTTAAAAATCACAGGATTATTGTGAGAGTTAAGTGGAAAAGAATTATGGACATAAGGAGGATGACAGCATTTACATTTTGTTCTAAAAATGAAATATACTAGATACATGGACATTTATCACTTATGACAAAGAGACCTTTGACAAATAAGTACAGTAAACATTGTGTGGTCTCTGTGAAAAATGATGTGACAGAGGTCAGGATATGAGGCCTGGTGACTCATTCTAGTTCTTTACTTATTGGTCATGACAACTTAGACATGCCACTTTGTTGTTGTTGTTGTTACCATGAAATAATACATTGAAAGGTCATTTTCATATTATGCAAGTTCCATGCACGTATAAAACATAGTTGCAGCTAGCCAACCATTACATCCATGATCCTTCTTTATAACTGAAGATTTCCTTCTAACATTAAGAAGTTGAAATTATCATCTTGAATTATTTCTTTCATGCTCTTATCTCTCTGGCTATGTTTTGCTTTCTTAGTATCTTCTTTAGTCATCTGATCATTATTACACTGCAAAGTCCTGAAGGCCTCTAAGAGAACACATAGAATTGTCCTCTGAAGGACCACATCGCCAGGAATGTTCAAAGAACAAAAAGGAAAATTCAAAACAGATCTAGAAATGAGTTTCCTGTGTGATGAATCAACCTAATATACTGCTTTCTCTTCTATCATGCTTCTGAGTGCCTACTCTAGTATTTGATTATCATTAGACTCTTGACAGAGACGATGTTTGTTTAGGCCCAACAACATAGAGACCTCTTAATGCACTTGGGATACAGTGGCATTTTTATTTTCCTCTATCTTCTGTTTGTAGATAATATAAGAGATAGTCAATGCTGTGGAATTTCATTTTAGCTCAGCACAGAGCTCTCTAATAGACCATGCTTGTTCTGGTAATGTGGTCATTGGCCAGGTATCCAGCAGCTTATGTCAGTCCTCTTAGTTGTATTAGCTACCTATAAGTGCAGCTCCCAGCAAGATGAAATGACCTGGGACCAATTAATTGAAAAAGAAAAAAAACCTGTAGTAAATGCCGTTGGGAGTGATTAACAGAACTAGCTATGCATCAAATGCAGATGGCCAGAGATTCTGCTTGCCAAATGGAGTTGGCTACATACAAAGGAGAACATATTGTTCAAGCAGCAGGACTTGGGAAGGATGTAGAAACTCCAGCAAAATGGGCCAGAGCAGATAAGACTTTACCTAAGCGCAGCAAGGTACTGCGTTCTCACATAATTTAGTTTTGTATTATATATGTATATAAAAATGTATGTGTGCATATATACATACATGTGTGTATATATATATATATATGTATGCAGTAAGTACATTAAGTCTCATATGTAATTCTCTAAATCATTTGGCCTAGAGCCCTGTAGATATCTTAGCAACTACCCACCCCAGAAGTTATTCTCCTGTAATTTACAGTCAAATCATCTGTGCATTTTTTAATTAAATAAGAATTTTCTTGATTGTAGAAACATAGCAAAAAACTTCTTTCTTCAGTTTGTGTTCATTGTAACCTATCAATCTCTATCTTTTTGCTTAATCAAAGACAAACCAGAGTTTATAGCTGAGAAAACTGTTTTTCATTCTTTAAGTAATCATTCTTCTCCAATTGAAAGAGTCTAAATTATTCAATCTCTAGCCTTCATACTTTAAGTTATGGATTTATGTGAAAAATTCTTTTATTTTGGAAATAGTTGATTTGTAGACTTCCATAAAGCTATCAGTAAGCCAGGATAATGACCTTTCACCTAGACCTACCAACATATCTTTGTTGAAGGTTTTCTGACAACTCTTTTTTGCTTTTGGATATACTGTGAAGAGAAGTTTCTGAAAAGTGCTCTAATGATCACATTGATTCTGTACTTGAACTTTTGTTTTAGTGATTTAGTGATAAGTGCTAAGAATTTGGGGAGACTGGCTCTCTGATACACTACTACTTACTCCTTTTTACCACTTAGAACCTCACTGCAATCACCCAAGGATATTTATCCATTAGGTCTCAGCTACAAGATCTACTTGTTTATCACAGTTGCCCAATACCTTCTGTTACTCAGTGATCTTGTCATATCAAGTCAATGTGTTCAATGTTATCAACTCATATTTACCATAATCATTGTGACAAAGATAGCCAGTATTTTGGCAGTGACTCTAAGATAGGAAAATGGCATGAATATTTTTCAGCTTCACTAGGTCGTGCTTTCTGAAATTTTCGTGAGTGAATATCATCAAAGTAATATTGAAAGGCAGTTTATAGAGTTGCACAATTATTTTCTGTGACAATTCACCTAAACACCTAATCTTTAACCCTTCAATGTTATAGCTTGTACATTCACTAGATACTGGTTGGTTGAAAGTGGCATGCAAAAGGAATTTGTAGCACATTCAAAGTTGTTATTTGTGTCTTATTTTCTCCAATGGTATCACATAATTCCTTTAAACTTCAAATGGACAAATGACCTATGCATCCTAGGCTATCAATACATAGAAATTCACTTCATTGCATTCTGTAATTCAGCTGAATTCTGAAACACAGATGGATATAATTCTTCTAAGACCCAGAAAGACTACTTCTATACTCATTGAATATAGATTTGGTAGATTCATATGATTTACATGAAAGAAAGGATGCACTTAATCTTGTGCCAATTCAAAGGATATCAAACTTATATGCATATAAAAATTGAAGTTTCTTACCTAGAAGCTGATCTAATTTCTATTTTAATCTGCTATCTCATTTATCTCAAACACTTTCATGGTTTTCCACACCAACAAGCTTGGATTACCTTTATAGGGCACTAAATTATTTCAAAGTACTTGATGAAAAACTCTTAGTCTTAGGTCTTCTATGCATGGATATTTCTAGAAACATTCCTAATCCTCTTCGAATTTTTTCAGTCCAGAAGCTTTCAATGTCTCTGTGGTACCTTTGGGATATTAGAATCTTTCTGAAAATGAGTAGATGAAACACAATTCTATCCCATCAAGGGTTTCTTTGGTGTGGTTATTTCACACACAGAGTTCTGTGGGATTTTATTAACTCTCAGCATGTTGAAAAAAAAAAAAAAAAAAGAGGGACAACTCTTTTTTTGTGTTTCTTTTCTTTTGTGTCAGGACTGGGAGATTGCCTCTAATCTCTTTGAAGGGGTAAGAATGGGGTAGAAATACAATTTTTCTTTCTAATGATTCTGGATAAGACTTTTTTTTGTTAATACATGCTGATTCTGTTACAGCTCTGTGGAATATTTTTAGGTTGTATCTTATTTCTAACTTCACATATCCCTTCCTTGAGACAATACATACAGAATCTGTTTAGTATAGGGAAGGAAGAGAACTAGAAAGAGAAAAATAAGACTGGTAGACATTTTAAATTTTACTCCAACCTTCCAATATATGAAGTATATATAACTAGATATTTATCAATGAGGTGACAGGTACTGATTTAAGTTCATGATAAAAAGTAAATTTCTGTTCTAGAAAATCTCAGGTAGAGGGAAAAAAACCTAAGAAAATTGAGATATTTACTATGCTTTGACATTGTGCTATGGATGACACAAAATAAAATTCAAGGAGGAGAGACTGGAAATTCAGTAGAGTCTGAGTGGGGAAGGAGGGAGGATGCTTTAGAGGATATGACAAAATATTTTTAATATTAAGGAATGAAACTAGCCAGTAAGAAAAAATAAAGGAAATTCATACTAGAAAAAAAAAGATACTGAGTAGATATTTGATATATTTTCCCCTACTTTTTCTAACTTAGAAAAACATTTACTATAAACATTCATGTAAAAGTTGTGTGTAGACCAGTAATTTTACCTTTGAATAATAAGAGTAAAATATAGGATCATGTAGTAAATGTGTTTCACAATTTATAAGAAACTACTAAGTAATTTCCATTGTTAACTTCTGGAAAAAATGCTACATTCAAAAGCAGTGTATAAGAGGTCAGGTTGCTTCACATCAATACCAATAATTGGTATTTATGGCATTTTAGTTCTACCATTTAACATTGTCAAGAAAAAGTTGACAGGCTGGTACTATTTATTCTATCATTATGGAGTCAGAAGTCCCAGTCATTTGTTTCTTCTACAATCATAAAAAGGGTTTTCAGTAAATGACTCTGGAACAAGATATCTGTCTGGAAAATCTATAGATCATGGTACCTACATTTCTGGCAAATATGCATGCATACACACACATATATACAGATACTAATATTTTAAAATTTATTACAGTCATAATTATGAAAGTTATATTCTAGAATGTGGGAAAATATTTTCAAGATTTTGAAAAAGCAAATTTGTCTTCCAAGTTTGACATAGTACTAAAAATAACATAATGATTGGTACTTTGAACTTGAGGAAAATGTAAACTTTTGCATATCAAAGGCACTATTAGAAACTAAAGAGAAAAGCAATAGAATGGGAAAAATCTTTACCATATCTATAATTCAGAAAGAACCGTGTGTGTCAAAGTGTATACAAATACTGCTAACAAAATAAATGAAAAGCTAAAAATTTTTAAATGTACAAAATTTGAACAGATGATTCATAAAATGATAAAAAAGTCACCAATAAGCATATGAAAATTATTCCACTTTTGTTTAAGTGTCCTTCAGATATTTCTTAAATACTTTATGGAAGTACTGTATTCTGGAATTGGAAATTGAAGTTTTGACAACAGGGACGAGTAGAAGACAAAGCCATTTAAAGCAAACTTTTCTTTTTTCCAGGAAGGAACACAGTGTAGCAAAGAATTTCCTTTTCTCCTGGTTTAGGGTTTTTTTGTTTTGTTTTGTTTTGTTTTTGCTGTACTGGGGATTGAACTCAGGGACATTCTACTTCTAATCTATACTCCTAGCCCTATTTCTTTTTTTTCTTTTTCTTTTTTTTTTTGCCCTATTTCTTATTCTTTATTTTGAAACAGGGTCTCACTAAGTTACAGAGTGCCTCACTAAATAGCTGAATCTGGCCATGAACCCGAATCCTTAGGTCTAAGCCTCCCAAATGCTGGGATTACAAGAATGCGCCACCACGCCTGGCTTTAGGGTATTTCTTTTTGAGACTAGAAACTCTCTTTCAATTTCGAGATTATTTTAGAAATGTATTTAATTCTCTATGCATAAATGAAATCACAGTTTTTTAAATTTTATCACTGTAATTATTATTATGCTCCAATATAATCATGTCCCTAATACTTATAAATACACAAAAGTAAGACTGTATTTAGTATTGGATGAGTTTCTCATGAACTGGGGAATGAGATCAAAATTTAGAGCTATTATTAAAGACAGTGGCCTTAAAAACATGCATATACATAACAACCAATAAAATTTAGAGGTTAAGTATTTGTATCACATGTAGTCATTCTGGTATCATAATGCAGAGGTACAGAGAATACATACACGGGAACCTATCTGTGTACTGATGTATTATGAACTTAATTTTATAAGTACTTAATTTTATAAGTACTTAATTTGTAAGTAACAGCAAGATCTTGAATCTGACAGAAAAGAATCATAGATGAATTAATGCATACTTGAAAGCATTAGGTCTATTACAATATTAATTCTAGTATGCATGTCTTACTTGAATACATAGTCCATTTTAGAAAGTTTCCTTTCAGCTTCAAGTCAGAGGACATACTGCAAAACAGTCCCCCAACAGCCATGCATCAAGTTCGGTTTGAAACTTTCAAAACCACAGAGGCTATCTCAAAGATAACTTAGATCCAGAATCACCACAAATTTTTAGGTGTGTTGAAAAAGTGTTTCACATTTCAGACATTGTGTATTTAATCTGTGAATATAGTTTGTAAGGTTTGGAATCCCTTCAGTAAGTGCATTTTTAGAAGCATACGCAATGCTACCTGGTAAATCTTATGGGATTTTGGATAACCTTTAGATACAGAACAAAAAGAGATGACTCTTTTCAAAAGTATCAGAAATAGAAAGAAAAGTGATGTGGGCCATAAAGAACTGAGAGCAATCCTTTTGGCTCAGTATTCTAAAACTAATCTATACATGACCTATGAGAAATTCACATAAATTTTTGAAAGAAAAGGATGAATAAGATGATTTTCATAAGAAACCAAGAAGAATCAACTTATTCACAAACATCTGTCCCAAAATAAAGAAAATTTAAAAAAGGAAATGAAAAGGTAAAACTAAAAGAAAAGGAAGAAAGGAAAGGAGGAAGGGAGGGAGAGAAGAAGGAAGGAAGGAAGGAAGGAAGGAAGGAAGGAAGGAAGGAAGGAAGGAAGGAAGGAAGGAAGGAAAAAAACTGAGTGCAGTGGTGCATGCCTGTAATCCTAGAACTTGAAGGCTGAGACAGAAGGATCACAGATTACTGGCCAACTTTCAGTAATTTAGGAGACCCTGCTTCAAAATCAAAAGTAATATATGGCTGGGAGTGTAGCTCACTGGTAGGACAACCCTGAATTCATCTCTAGTACAAAAACAAAACAAGACAAAATTAAAGAAAGAACCGAAGAAGGAAGGAAGGAAGGAAGGAAGGAAGGAAGGAAGGAAGGAAGGAAGGAAGGAAGGGAAAACAAACACAGATGTGTAGTTACCAATGATTGAAATGTCTGAGCAGGTATTCTAGCAGTATACCCATGGGAATAATTTTCAACTCATTTTATGAATAATTTTCTATGGTTTAAGAATAGCAGTTACTCTTTTTCAATTGATGATGGAGATTTGCAGTCACTTCTCTTATGCTCTTTTAAAATAAAATATGTTGAAACCATGTGTTCTAAAATACATGGAAAGATTTTATAAACATTTTATATGAATTTTATAATATACAAAATAGCACATGTCATATAACAAAATATCATGTTAGTATGTTGCCACAAACCAGAAATACAGACATGAATAAACTATAAGCTATTCCTTCAAGAAGTTTGCACTAAAGGGAGGAAACAGAGCAGTAAATGGAAATGTACAATACAGTATTCATGCTAAAGTATAGATACGAACCCAGAGAGTGCAGCAACTAACTCAGTTGCTCATCTCAAATGTTATTTCTGTTTTACAATGAAAATGACATTTGAGATGAGTTGTGAAGGATAAATACCATTTCTTAGGTGAACAAACATCAGAATGGAATTCTAGTTTGATGGAAAAGAATATAATATGCATCAAAAAAAAGACATGGTAAAGTCTATGAAAACTTCTGTGGAATTTACTATTGGCCGTGTAGATTATGAAAGAGCCAGATAGATATTAATTGGAATAGAAAAATTAAAAAAAATCATTTCACTGAACCAAATCATTTTTATCTTTTCAAGATGTAGTGGCAATGAACTTATGAATATGATAACTATAATAGTAATAATTAAATGGTTACTAAGTGTCAGCTATTTAGTTTTCACCTTCCTCCTTCATTTATAGCTGAGGAAATCTCAGCTCGAAGATATTGCATAGAATGCTCAAGAGCTAGTAGCAAATTGTAGAGAAAATATTTATATCTAAAGTCCTATTTCTAGATCTATTACTGAGATGAATATAAGCAAATAATTATTTGATTCTGACTTTTTCATATAAAGGTTGGCAATTATAATAAAAATCCAAATCCCAAGATTATTATGATCAAATAAACAAATTCAATATAGTTTTACAAACAGCGACATATAGAATCACTACTAATATGAACAAAGGCTATTCTATGGATTCAGGCTATTTTGGATATCAATGATGATATAATATTAGTTAAATTAAGTTAGGGCCACTTTGTGTGTCTAGAACAATTTATTCATAACAGATACAATGTTTTCCAGAGTACATTTTCTAGAATACAATTTCTATATAGTATGTAAAGGTTTAATTGTGAGAAAAGTGCTAGTTGTTCAAAATTTACTGGATTAAACAAATATAAACTTCATTTTCACTTTCAGATTTCTCAGAGCCTTCAATATATGTCCAATGAAATTTTCAAGGACTCTAATAGTGTGAAGGATTGTTAAACTTTTTTTCGAGCTTGGGAAATAATTTTCTTGGAAATCATTATATGACTAAGGTTTTATAGAATACTTTTTGAAAATTCTGACTATGAAGCACAATTACAACCTCAGTGTCTATGTGTGAACATTGGTGCAATTTTTTTTTAATTTAAAAAGGTTTGAAGATTCTCTGTGACTAGAAATGCTAAAAATACAATATTCTTTAACAGTTTTTTTCAGCTGGAGATTTATTTTCTTACTGATATTAAAGTTAGTGGTAAATATAACACAAAATTATTAGTAATGTGCTTGCTTAATACTAGAATATGTAGTAATCCACAGTTAGCTAAAAAATATAGAAATGAGCATAAATGTCAATAAAATTGGACTTTTAGCATATCACCATTAGCAGTGTTGACCTCTTGAATATCTCAAGTATTGCAAATGCAGATTATTGGCTTCTTCAATATTTTCTCCCATTTCTACTTCCTAGTATTTTTCTCTCATATGCATTTTACCTCCTAAGCTCTCTTTACAGGAGGAATTCAGCTCAATTCTGGCTAATAAGACTTTGCATAAAATTAACTAAGAAAGATTTGCGGAAGATCTTTGTCCCCACAAAAAGCAATGGGCACATGAAACGAATGGTCCTATCTTGAAACCTTTGGTCTTATTTCACACTTTTGAACACAGTGTTTCTGGACTCGATGAGGTGGTCAAAACAGTTTGAAGCTATGCAGATATAAGAGCATTGGATGGGAATTCAGAGTGAAAGATCAGAAAATGTCTAGGTCTTTGACAACATAGTTCAACTTTGCCTTTTGTTATTGACAATCATTTGCCATATAATGTAAGCCATACTTAATTCTGATCTCTTACTCTTGATTACCCAATACCTTCTTCTGGGTTGAAGAACTTCTGCAGACAGTACAGATAGGCTTCTATGTGTAGGGTCTAGAGAATTGAGTATGACTGCTTACTGCTTAATCTTATATACCCAACAGTTTTTATTTTGTCTCACATACCATCTTGTCTTTGTGTCTATACTTTGACCTAATATTACAAAAGACATGTATCCTCACTGGAAATAATTATTTTAGAACAGTAAGATAAAAATAATTCTCCTCGCCACCACTAACATACTTCTTCTTCTTCTTCTTTTTTTTTTTAATCATGGTATCTTCCATGACTGCAAACATAAAATAGGAATTATTTTTCTTTCCTACTCCACCTGCTAAGTAAAATTAAAAGATAATTTATAAAATAAACCAAAGCTGTCTCTAAGAGTTGCACATAATAGAGCACATTGGCCCAGGTCATTGGGATACAAGGTATAGAATATGTGTGAATTTTCTGTTTTATTTTTTGTTTTAAATATCCCAAATAGCTGGCAGCATGGATTAAAAATAAGAACAAAATCCTCGCTGTCTAAAAAAAAAAAATCATTTCAAATACAACAGTATATACAAGAAAGCAAATTGACACACAAGATTAAATTACAATATAAGATAGACTTTGTAGCAAATAAAATGATCAGAGATGTAGAAAATATATGATGATAAAATATTCAGTCCATGAAGAACATACCCTACATGTTTACGCATGAAACTACATAGTTGAGAAATACATGAAGCAAAACTCTATAGAACTGAATGGATAGAGAGAAACCCACAAGCTGAAGATTTCAAAATGCTTCTCTCAACAATTGATTGTTGCCTAGACATAAAAACATCAGAGCTATAGATGAACTGAACATCAGCATTCAATAGGATTTAATCAGAATTTACAGAACACTATACACAGCACAGTAGATTGCACACTCTTCAAGTACCTACACACATGTAACAAGACCAGAGCGCTATCCATAAAAGAAATCTCAGCAAATTTAAACCATACAGCGTATGTTCTCAGAT
>PVLC010033183.1:0-16767 GCA_004027655.1 Graphiurus murinus | reverse complement strand
GGTAGAGAAATCCAAAACAAAACAAATCAAAACAGAACAATTCAGAACAAAGGATAGAGAAGTAAGACGAAACTTTTGTTAGTATCCAAAATACACACCAGAGTATACATTTTCTCATTGTAGTCCATCATTTCATTTTATTCTTTTTAGAAGCCAAAAGAAGGAGGAAAGCACAGTACACTTTAATGATATATGAAATTTTTATGATAAAAGTCCAATGATTTAGAATAAGCCCATCTACACTTGGCATTGATAGCCAAGAGAAAAATTTTCCCTATGAGATTTCAGGAAGAGTTTCTTATGTTATAACTAACTGTAATCCTATAATAAATTCAGCAATGTATTCCATAGTTTTCATTTTAAATAGTGTATAATAAATCACAAAATGTATATATAGATGAGTTAATTTGAAATTTACTGTTATTAAGTTTTTTATAATTCATTCACCACCTGAGGCTCTTCATTAAGTACTGGAACAACAAAATCAGGCTCTAGATTTTCAAGGAGATTACATCTTAGGAAGAGAGATATTAAAATAAATTATATGAACAATTAATTTCAATATAACTATTAACAAATAAAAATGTAAAGCACAAAATGAATTAATACAGCAGGTTAATAACCTAGCTTAGTGATAGTAGAATATGAATAGTATCTCAGTCTTGGAAAATACCTATCAACTGTAAGTTACATTTGAAAATATCTTCTCTCTACTCATTGGAGCTGGAACTGAGTAGAAATTAAGCTATGTGGCGAATTATATTATATAGGTAAACAGTAGATTTTGGCATTTTTTTCAACTTTTGAATTATACTATGATCTTTCTTCTTCCTTTGTTATGTTTATTTCGTATTTAAGTGCCCCCCTTTTTAAGATGTAAGATGAAGCTTTTTATGCTCCCTAATAAAAGTGTTTAGTGCTATAAGGTTTCCTCATAAATCCCAAATTAGCAGCACACTACAAATTTTGATATGGTGTTTCTATTTACTCTCAGTCATTCGGTTCACTTTTTTTTTTTTTTTTTCTGGTACTGAGGATTGGGACTTACCTCTAAGCTCCACCTCCCAGCCCTTTTTTGTTTTGAAACAGGCTCTTGCTGAGTTGCCCTGGGTCTCATGAAATTGCTGAACCTGCAATTCTTCTCAGCCTTCTAAATACTGGGATTACAGGCATGCACTACCAAGCCTGGCTCAATTTAATTACTGTCTGATTTTTCTTTAAGTTCTATGTTGACTAATTCATTTTTATTTTTCCATATATATGCATACATATATATGTATATATATATATAATATATATGAAGAAACCCAATGATTAGACAAACTCTCAAATGTCTGATGTAGTTCATTATCCAACTTCTCCTCTACTTGACATAAGTTTAGCAACTTATTATTTGAAAGATGCACTATATACAATTATTGTATTTAAATATATAAGTAGATATTCATACTGTCATAGTTCTTTTCAAAGCATGTTCTTTCTAATTATATATATTATTATTATTATTATTATATGAATTATATATATGTATCATATATATATAGTATATAACTCATGTTTGGAATTTATAAGCACACATTCACCAAATTGCAACTTGTTTATAATGTGCAGATTTTTCAGAGTCTTTCAAAGGATCATTGTCACTCTAATGGGAAATAGTAATGTGACTACAGATTACTCTCAACAATTTGTTTTGACTTTGGCATGAATTTCAGCATAGGCTGTTGAGACCAAGGCATGGATTCAAATTGTTCTGTACTTTTGAGGAAGTTAACATTCCTCAAATGAATCAAATTTTTGTTTCACAAGTTTGTCATGTGGGACAATGAGAGGACTGCAAAGAATATAGCACAAAGCAGAGTGTCTTGTAGAATATAATGCCCTTTCTAAAATTGCTCCCATTAATTTAGCACAAAGATTGATAATCTGAGATTAGACCCCATATCATTTAACTAAAATGACTATCAGTGTACGTCTGATGTCTAGATCAGAAATGACGAATGTCATCTCTCCAACTCATGTGCTAATGCTGATTGATAGATTGAAGCTTCTGATTGATAGGAGTTACTATATTTAAAATAATTTCAAGGTCAAATCCAGATTGAGTAGGTAAGAGTTTGTTGATAAATTATTAATTTCCTATTAGAAAATATTTCTCATTTTTAGATAAAATTGAGTCACAAAATTATGGCTAATATAACATAATTCTAGTCAATAATATCTAGGATTTCTAGGATTACTAAGAGTTTAGAGGTATAAAAACCCAAATTCTAGAAAAATAATAAGGATTTCAGATTCAGATTGAAAATCCTTATTCCTTCCAAGCAAAAATACCTTGTTTTGAACTTTCTGGAGTATAGTCTTCAAGTCTACATATTTTTCTATATTGATAGAAAGGATTAAAAAATAATATATGTTCATATGGGAGACTGAAGGAGTAAACAAAAAACAGAAAACATGTATTAGTATTACATATGCTCACCTTTAATAATAAGATACATTCATATGAATATTGAGGGCAGATGCTTCTCCTGTCAATAAAATTCTGAGTATTAAGAAAAAGTGACCAGAAAGCCATGAGTGGAATTTTTCCCCTCATATTTGAAAGCTTGAGAGAAAATAGGAAACAAAAAGGACTTTAAATAATTGAGGGAAGATATTAGCAGAATAGTGGAAAGGGGGTTGAGGAAAGCTAGTTGGAAGGAGAAAAGTAAGACTTGAGGAAGAGAACCTTTAAAATAATGTTAAGATATAAAAGTATCATTATCCATCTTAGGTTTTCCAAAACTGAAAAAAAAAAATCTCGAGTCTTTAGATAAAAAGACCAGAAGAGGTTCTGCACAATAGAAAAATCAAATCTTGCTTCAAATACACTATTCTGAAATGATAGCTCATAAGGTGTGGAGGAAAATCTTTAAAGCTACACAGGATAAAGGTAGCATAAAATGTTTAAATATTGGTCTGAAAATAAATATCTCAATAGTAGTAGTGTAAAACCAGATATAATACACTGAAATCTCTGAAGCATTATTGAGACTGTATTGTCTTCCAAAGAAGAATAGCTCTATATGCAGCTAAGTTATTATTCAAACATGGCAGAATACAAACATTATGAAATGGGCCTCCCTGCAACAAACAAAACAAAACATAAAAGACTGAAACAATTTGCTACCTCTTACCTTCAATGAAAGAAATACCAAAGAACAAATGTTAGTAAAAAAGAGTAAGATGGAAAGAATAATAACCATAAACAAAGAAAACTGTAAATATTTTGATAAATAAAAGAATGTGCTAGCTAAGAATGTTTTAAAAAACAAGATGCATATAAAATCTTTATTAAACTCTGAGAGACTTGAGAATTCTAAAATTTTATAGTCATTGGAAGATTAACAAAATAGAAACATCTGCAAATATTATTCAAAGAAAAAAGAAACTAGGTACAAATAAAGAATATGAAAAGTCTTAAAATGGACTTATTTGTAAAAGCAATAGAACATGAAGAAATTGCAATAGGATGCTATCACAAATTTTCATGAAATATTTATAAATAATTTGAAACAAATGTCATATTTATACATATAATAAAATTAAAGAACACACCGGAATTAAAGTGTTGAAGCCTTAAACAAAGTGAATTAACTTTCAAAATATCCTTCTAAAAGACTCTAGGCATAGATAGTTTTATGTTAACCAAAGCTTTAAACAAGAATCTTTCCTCATATTATGTAAAATGTTTCAGAGAATATAAGAAAGTTTCCTACCTCAATTAATGTATCTAACCTACCTTTGTTACCTAAAAATTGGTAGGAGAAATTTATCAAAATGAAAATTATAAGGCACTGTTGACTTTTGTCAATTATTAAAATTTTATAAACAATGAATCTAACTAACCCTAGCCTGGGCATGCTCATTCATTAGCCGCAGTCCACATATTCTCTAAAGATGCTGCAAATAGATAAAAATTTCCCTGAAGTATTGATTCACTCAGCCATGAACCAGTTGGTCAGCAATGGAAGTATGAACTTTAGGGTAAGCTCTTGGAGACTGCCTTGGATAGTCTACTCCTTTGCCCAAAGTGGCTGATAAATATTAGAATTTTATGAGTGCCAAAATCTTTAAAAGAGTTGAAATCATTGTCCTTTTGTCTTATCTAACCTTAATTTACATAATTATTATCTGCCACTTTCTTAGAAAAATTGTCATTTGCAATCATGGATTGCCCAAGAGTTTAGTTTCAGTTAACTAAAAAAAAAAAAATAAATAATAATAATAATAATGTTTGTGCTCAGAGTAGTGTTGTTCAAGGCCAGCCACAGCAACTTAGTGAGACCCTGTTTCAAAACAAAATAAGATAGGACTGGTGGTCAAGGATGCCCTTGGGTTTAATCTCCAGTACCACCAAAATAAATAAATAAATTAATTAATTAATTAATAAAATTTATAATGAAAACACTGGATATTGAATGTGGGTATAATTATTATGGTGACTGAGTTTTACAATTTTAGGTTAACTTTCACTTTTGTATATATTAAAATAAATAATAAGGCATATGATTAGAGTTTCTAATTATTTTAATTTTCCAATTTTTATATTATTTTTTTTACAAAAATATTTTATTGTTAACTATACATATCACACCCTTAATCCAAGTAAACTATTAAGCCACAATTGAATGGGTTGTGAGGTCCTGAGAAAGAATCACTGTGATCATTATCATGAAGAAAAAAATTTGAAAAGCTCTACTACTACCCACAAAGAATTAATGTTATCATTTTACATGAAGAAGAGAATGTCAGCTATATTCTGAATTTTATATACAACATCAGCTATTTTCTTAAAGCAGTGTTTTAGAAATTTCTGGTATAGTTTCATTTTTATGAGTTGAATTGGTGATAGAAGTATTCCACATGCACCAACATTTAAAAGTGGTATGCATCCAGTTTTATTGTATTATCCAGTGTTGTTTTAGTATTTTGCTTTGTGATTTCTACTTTGTTTTCATCATGGAAAGTCAGTGCATAAAAAAGTCCTCCCATAGTGTTTCCATTTAACAGCTTTGCCATTTTATATTTGCTGTTTTTCTCAGTTCAAATTATTATTTCACTGGGGTGTTATTCTAAAAAATAACATAACGTCTTGTATTTAAATTCTTCTAGAGGTAGTCGGGCGTGGTGGCACATGCTTGTAATCCCAGCATTTGGGAGGCTGAGACCGGAGGACTCGGGTTTGCAGCCAGCCTCAGCTACCTAGTGAGGCACTTCGCAACTTAGTGAGACTCGGTTTCAAAATAAAGAATAAAAAATAGGGCTGGGGGTGTAGCTCGGAGGTAGAATGCCCCTGAGTTCAATCCCCAGTACCGTAAAAAAAAAAAAAAAAATCTTCTAGAGTATTTTAAAATCTATCACTAGCCACTTAGTGAGCATTATGTCCACTGTCATGTTCTTTATAAAGCCAATCTCACATCTCTTTCTTGTAAAAATATTCTATAAAATAGGCTATAGTCCAATAGAGTGTTTGTCCTTTCGTATTATTGATTCCAGTGAAAATGAATATTCCTATTTAGAGTTGAGTTGAAAAAAATACAAAAAGGTATGATTTTTCAATTACTTAAAACTTTTTTTAAATGAAAGTCCAAAATTGGCATTGGTCTAATTATCATAAATGAATTGTTTTTCCTAGCTTGCTTATAGAATAATATTCTGCCACTATGATAATATAGGAATAGGATTGAGTCTACTCTCCAAATGAAATTCCCACATTTGTTGCTTTTATAATATATTGTTGGCAGTGGAATTTTGATACCGTGTGCTAATGTACATTTTGGTGTTTAGAGAATATTTTTTATAGCTGCCATTCAATTGGTCTTGCACAGTGCCAGCCAGCATTTAATCTACATAGCAAACACTTAGCAAATATTTATTCCATGAATAAATAGAATTTGAAATCTCATAATTGAAACATTAAAGTCCTGTGGTGTTTACTTCTGCCATTCATTCTCTGTCTCACATATAAAACAAAGATAACTAATTCTTTACTCTTAAAATGACTTGAAATCTCATTTTTAAAAGAATTTTTATTGGATACTATCTCTAATTGAAACAAAGGAAGATGATATTTTAATGAAACTCACTAGTGTTATTTTTTAAGGATGTACTCATTAAATGCTTCACCCACAAGGAAGTTTATGGGCAACAACTCCATCTCATTGTATCTTACATCACTCTTCCATTCAGCCTGTCAATCTGATTTTGTGTTGTCTTCTTGTACTGTTTTTTAATATCCTTTAACTGGTGCATTGTAGTGTCATATCATAATGTAATTCAGAATGATAGGGACAGACATGCACATAGCACTTGGTAAGCCTCCTCCCAGCCTGTTCTCCCTTCCCTCCTTTCCCCATAGATGATATTGAAATTGGCATTGATAATTTTACATATATCATAGCATCTATAGAAGTGTTTCCTTCATTAATTCTTCTTTCACCCACTACCACCCTCCTCTAGATTCTCCCTCACTGCTCCACTGGGGTTTCTCCTCCATTATCTAAAGTCCCTTTTGTATCCAAATTACTCCCTCGCTTCCACATATGAAAGAAAACATATGACCCTTCACTTTCTGTGACTGGCTAATCTCATTTAACATAATGTTCTCCAGGTCCACCCATTTTCCTGCAAATGGCATACTTTTGTTCTTCTTTATTGCTGAGTGGAATTTCATTGTGTGTATATCCCATAATTTTGTAACCCATTCATCTGTTGATGGACACCTAGGTTGGTTTCATGATTTGACCATTGTGAATCATACTGTTATAAACATGGATATGCATGTATAACTATAATATTAGCATTTCAATCCCTTTGGAAAGATACAGAGAAGTGGTATAGATGTATATTATGGTGGACTCATTTCTAATTTTCTGAATAATCTCTACACTGATCTTCATAGCAGCTATGCTAATTGGAAATCCCACCTACAGTGTATAAGAGTTCCAATTTTTGCACAAATTCTGATGCTTCTAATTTCCTCTCACTGGAACCATTTTAGCCATTTTTTTCTAATTATTTAACTTTATTTTGTTTCATGAAGTTTTGGTTCTTCTGTGTACAAATTTGATTATTTCCAAGTATGTAATGTTTTCATTGCTAGCCCCAAATCTATGGGAATGAGCCCCCATATATAAGTCCAGTCTTTTTCCCAGAGGATGGATAACTTGGAATATGTTGAAAACTATAAAGTTTCATTGTGTTATGTTTACCTTTTCAAACTCTTCTCATAGTAATTAATTTATGAGTCCCCCCAAACTGAGAATGTTATGTAAAAAATATCAGGTAGAATTTTCCACTCTCATTTGCAAGTAATTTTTAAATCTATAACTTATCAGTTAATTTTGGAACGTAAGTTGTCAAGCCAGTCAAAAGCTTAAAAGCGCAAGCTACGTTTACACCAGTTAAATATGTTGTTCATTAATATTAACTTTAATAGTCTATATAAGTCTTCATTTTATAGACTCAGTAGCACATTTTTTTAGTGAAGTGTTTTAAGGGCAGTGGTGTCCTATTTGGTTTGTACTATTTGTTATATAGTCAGTTTTTTATTATAGGATTTTTCATACTTTTCTACATACTTCAAATTATGAGAATATGTTTTACATGTATGTATAGAGACACACATTTTTCCTTTGGTTTCAGGTCCCATATTGCTCCATGCAGCACTGCCTGGCAACAATGGATGGCACTGAGTAACTGGAGAGCCTTTCCATGGTGTCATGGTCTGGCTGTAGAATGTCCCAAGAAACAGCTCACATGTTGGCAATGTAACTGATTCATGAGGGCTGTAACTTCATCAGTGAATTAGTCCACTTGACAGATTAGTAATTTGAATTAATTTACTTGGAGGAACCTCCATTCAGTTTTCCGTAAAGGTCTACTGACTTATATTTCCACAAATAGAACTTATCTTTTTTTTTTTTTTTTTTTTGCAGTACTGGGGATTGAACTCAGGGGGATTCTACCTCTGAGCTATACCCCCAGCCCTATTTTTTATTCTTTATTTTGAAACAGGGTCTTACGAAGTTGTGGAGGGCCTCACTAGGTAGCTAAGGCTGACCACGAACCCTGACCCTTTGGTCTCAGCCTCCCAAATGCTGGGATTAAAAGTGTGCGCCACTACGCCCGGCTTCTTCTTTTAAATAATCTCAGAACACAATTGTGTTGGTAAGAGGGGATGCAGTGGGATGATTGCTCCAGTGAAGACTTGATGAAGAAGATGGAAAAACTTCCTCCATCCTGAAAACAACATATTTTCAATATGTCTTATACTACCTGAAGGATAAAACTATATCTAATAATATGTTGGATACTTTGGGGCTTCTTTTTCTTGGGGGCAGTATAAGTGGGGAGTATGAAAGAACTCCAGACAGTCTCCCAGGTATTATTATTACTCATAATATCTATCTGTGTTTAGGGCCAGACATATTTTAGTCTCATTTTATAGCAGAACATCCACTAATAGTTAAATATAAATACATTCTGGTTCCGTGACTCTCATTGCCTTTTTTCTTAAGCTTGTTGACACTATCCTATCCAAAAATATGAAACCAGCACCTCATGTCTTCCCTCAGTGAGTAAATGTTGCTCATTTTTATTTGTCATCTAATAAACAAAAGCCAGATTTGGAGGTGGAACCGTCAAAGTGAAGTTGCTTCATCCTGAGAAAATGTTGGTGTCTGTTTACATCCATATATTAATGGAATAATCTCCCTGATCAGTCAGAGTACTTGATACACAATCAATGATACATATGCTCCCATTGTTCTTAATTAGCTTCTGATTAAAAATGTCTTCTCATGCTCTTCAAAAAAAAAAAAAAAAAAAAAAAACAGGTTAAAAACTTTCTCAACAAGACCCCAAAGCACAAGCAGCCCAAAGGAAGATCAATACATGGGATTGCATTAAACTGAAGAGCTTCTGCACAGCAAAGGAAACTATCAAGAACCTCAACAGAGAGCCTACAGAGAGGGAGAAAATTTTTGCCAGTTACACTTCAGATAGAGGTCTAATATCTAGGATATACAAAGAACTCAAGAAAATCACAACTAAGAAAGCAAATAACCCAGTCAAAAAATGGGCAAAGGATCTAAATAGACACTTCACAAAAGAAGAAATACAAATGGCTAATAAATGTATGAGGAAATGTTCCACATCATTGGCAATCAGAGAGATGCAAATCAAAACTACCCTGAGATTTCACCTAACTCCAGTCAGAATAGCAATCATAAAACACACGAATAACAACACCTGCTGGCCAGGGTGTGGAGAAGTGGGAACCCTAATATATTGTTGGTGGGATTGCAAACTTGTGCAACCACTGTGGAAAACAGTATGGAGGATCCTCAGACGAATGGGAGTGAACCTACCATATGACCCAGCAATACCACTACTGGGTATATACCCAAAAGAATGGAAACCAAACTACCAGACCGATACATGTGTATCTATGTTTATAGCGGCTCAATTCACAATAGCCAAACTATGGAAGCAGCCAAGATGTCCATCCACAGATGAATAGATTACAAAACTATGGGATATGTACACAATGGAATTTTACTCAGCCATAAAGAAGAACAAAATCATGTTCTTTGCAGGGAACTGGATGCAACTGGAAAACATTATGTTAAGTGAGATTAGCCAGTCACAAAGAGTAAAGAAGCATATGTTCTCCCTAATATGCGGATGCTAGGGAGAAGATGGGGCACAGGAGGGTCTCCATAGGAAAAGGAGAGATCCTAGATAAGCAAAGAAGTTGAATTAATTCCAGTAGATGCATGGGGCAGATGGACACCCTAACCACATGATGTACTTACACAATAATATCAAGGTCACTCACTGAACTGAACCTGAAGGGGAGGGAGGGCGAGGGAATGGGGTGGGAATTGGGGAAGGGGTCAAATGAGAATTGTGGAATTGTGTGCAAATATGTTGTTAACAACTTGTGCTTAACAAAGATGTATGCTACATTGCATGAATAACTACAAAAAAAAAAAAAAGAAAGAAAGAACAAAATCATGTTATTTGCAGGGAAATGGAAGGAACTGGAAAACATTATGTTGTTAAGTGAGATTAGACAGTCACAAAGAGTAAAGAAGCATAGGTTCTCCCTAATATGCAGATGCTAGGGAGAAGATAGAGTATGGGAGGGTCTCCAGATGAAAAAGGAGAGACCCTCAAAAGCAAAGAAGTTGATTTAACTGAAGGGGTTGGACAGGGGGAGGGGGCACACTAATGTATATCAAGGTTACTCACTAAACTGAACTTGAGAGGGAGGGAGGGCAAGGGAGCAGGGTGGGAATTCGGGGAAGGGGTCAAATGAGAATTGTGAGCATATATATTGTTATCAATTTGTACCTAACAAAGATGTATGCTTACAACGTATGAATAAGAATAAAAATTGAAAAAAAAATAAAAGACTATGTTAATGTTTGTTCCTATGGTCCTATAAGCAAATATAAATTTAAGATAGGAGTACTTAGAATATTTTTTTAAAATCTGCATTTCAGGAAGAAGAAATTTGGGTTTTAAGATAGTATTTTATATTCTGATTGAAAATGTTTTGCTCAAACCTAATATCATATTGGAAAAATGTTTTCAGTCATCCCCAATATATGTTACTCATTTTTCAGGGCAACAGTGATAATGGAAACCTTTCAGATTTCCTTTCAGTAGTATGAATTGCACTTATGTTATTAAGACAAGGACATTTCATTTTTGTTTTGAGCAGTGAGATAATCTATCTTACTCTCTCTTCCTCTCTCGTTTTTAATCTATAGAGAACAAGTACAACTCAGATTTCATTTAATTTTGGATCACTGTATTTTGGCAGGAAAATTACTTCAGATGTTATAATTCTGTCAACTAGGAACTGACTGGAATTGCAACTCACTCAACTCATTTAGCAGAATAATTACTTTTCATATAGATTAACATATGGTTGCATGGGTTTCTCCATAAAGTTTTTATCCAAAAGTTGATTTGTCATATCCGAAGTGTGAAACCTTATGAAACATTTTGAACAAGTGTGACTCTGGAAACTTTGGAAGTTTGACAATTTCAGAATAAAAATAATGAAATGCTTTTGTGGGAGAATTTCACATTATTTTGCTGCTCTCTCTCTCTCTCTCAACCACTCTCAAATTCATGGTGTTCAAAAGCATGCATTTGGTAAAAACATAAGAAAAGTGAGCCTCTTTGTGGCTTTGTTTTATTTTCATTATTTTAAATAAAAATTGTATATAATTTACTATGCATATTCTTATATAAATTATTGTGTACAATATCAAATATATCCAACTTTATTTTAAAAGTTTCATGTGTAAGGAAATAATTATAACCTTGAACAGTATAGTAAGAGGTATCATACAGTATGGTTAAAATATTCATTCTGAGGCCAGGTTTAGAACTTTTACAAAGTGTTCCACACTGGATAATATTCTCATTTTGTCTTGAGATATCTCCTTATTTCACAGTTGATATTGTTAATATAGTGTTCTGTTTTTGTGAATCATTATATAATGGTTACTCAACCCTCCACTTGAGATTTACTTTGCTTCTAATGTTTTACCTCTGAAAATAACTCTTCAATAAGCATCTCTAAGTTTAGGCATATATATATATATATACGTGTGTGTGTGTGTGTGTGTGTGTGTGTGTGTGTTAATTAAATGAATTCCTCAGTGTGGATTTTATGGTCAAAGTATATAGGCATCTTAATAATTATTTGAATATACTTTCCAAAACAGCATGCTCATCACTAATCTATAAAACAAATATATTCCTAGCCCATATCCACCAGTAACATTATATATCCCCTATCTGTCTCTTGGCAATATCTGTCTTTTGACACCAATGATTGGAATAGTTATTTTAAATTTTTATTATTATTATTAGTAGTAGTAGTAGTAGTAGTTAATATGATTGGAATAGTTACTTTCAATTATTATTATTCGTAGTAGTAGTAGTAGTAGTAGTAGTAGTAGTAGTAGTATTGGGGTTGAACCCAGGGTCATTCTACCTCTGAGTTACACCTCAGCCCTTTTTTATCTTTTGTTTTGAAACAGGTTTTGCTTGGTTGCTGAGAAACTTACTAAGTCGCTGAGGTTGTCCTTGAACTGGCAGTCCACCTGTCTCAGCCTCCCAAAATCTGGGGTTACAGGTATATACACCACGTCTGATGGTATACTTTCTTTTAACTTTTTTAAATTGATGGGTATAAAATGATTACTTATTGACATTCAATTTATATTGTAATGACTTCTAGGATAATTAAGAATACTTTTATATATTTAGTAATATTTACATTTGCTTTCCTATCAATAAATTAGGCATATTCTTTGCCTCCTTTAAAAAACTGCTATATTTCTCTCTTTTAGTATCAGTATATAATGTTAAACTTAGCTTTCTCTAAAGATCTTATATAGGACTAATCTTACTCTTATTTCACTTTATTTTAAAATTAATGCTTAAAAGTCTCATAACATAATATTTATTTTATTAGAGTATTGATATTCTATGGTGAAGTATGGTAAATACAGTTAGCAACAATGTATAATTTATCTCAAAATAGTTAGGAGAACGAATTTTAAATGTACTGACTAAAATAGGATGGACTTTTAAGGTGACTCTTATAGCGGGAATCTGGAATATCCCCAAAGGCCCAGGTAGTAGAGGCTTGTTCCTGAGAGTGGTGCTCGTGGGAGGTGGTATAGCCTTTAGGAAGTGAGTTTAGTTGTATATATTTAGATCCTTGATGATATCCCCTTGAAGGGCATTTAGGGAACTGGTCCTTCTGTTTTGCTTCCTGACCATTAGGTGAGCAGTTTTGCTTAGACATGAAGACCTGCTTTGCCACAGACTCAAAAGCACTGGGTCCAATCAATCATGGACTGGAAGCTGAAAATCTGTGAGCCAAAAGAAACATTTTCCTTTTATTAATTCATTATCTCAGGCATTCATTATAGTGATGGAAAGCTGACTAACCTGGTGAGTAAGCTAATTACCCTAATTTGGTAATTACCCAATATATACATGAATCCAAATATCACATTTTACCTTATAAAAATGTACATGTATTATGTGTCAATCCAAAAAAAAAACTAATAAATTGAATAAAGAAAATAAATCATGTTTTTATGATAAAAATGTTTGCATTTGAAGAACCATCAAGGCATTATATATGTTTTAATTCTCATTTGATCTTTTAATTCCCATAAATAATCACTGGTAATGTATGGTATTTTTAAAAAATCTTTCTTTAGACAGTTTTTAGGGAAAATTTGCAGAAGGTAAGTTCTTTTAGCTTCTTTTCATCTGGGAATTACTTTATCTCACGTTTATTCCTGAAGAAAATTTTTACTAAATATAGAATTCTGGGCAGACAGTTCTTTTTCTTAGCACTTAAAATGTGCTACTTCCTGATAATCTCCGTGATTTCTTTCTTTTTCTTTGACTTACACAATTATTGCTTTTTATTAAATAATTAATACATTACTTAATTCTGAATTGCTTTCAGATCATTGTTAGCTGTGGTTTAATTTTTCTGTATATGTACTCAGACTCAGGAAGTAGATAGCTCAGCTACATTATATGATATTCTCACCTAGATATGCACAATACAGAAAATAACACCCCATGAAGAAAGTAACCTTCTGGTTGATGAGTAGAATGTGGGCACACAATCATTTGCCATTACAGATAAAACAGTGAAAATCTCTACAGTTTCTGATGGAAAAACTGCCACCATTAAAATTGTTCACATAGATAATCCTTAGTTTCTATGTGCTTTAAATCTTTAAATTTTTTTCATTGTCTCTAATTTTCATTAATTTGAACAAGAGGTATGTAGGCATAGATTTATTTGGTGTTATCCTGTTTGCAGTTCATTCATTGAATTTGTGGGATTTTGTTTCATCAAAATTGAAGAGTTTTTAGCCATAATTTCTTCAATTGTTTTTCACCTCTACAATTCAGTTTCTTGGTTTTATAGAACTACAATGAAAAAAAATTAGATATATAGTTATTATTCCACAAATACTGGAGATTAAATTTATAATTTGTCAATATATAATTCTTCTTTATTGTTCAAATTGCATAAAATCCATTGCTGTATCTTCAAGTTCATTGATTTCCATCTCCATTTTGTTATTGGGATATTCCATAACTTTAAAAAAAATTATATTTTTTATTCCTAAAAATTTCACTGGAATCAACTTTATGTCCTCATTTCTTTGCTGAGATTTTGACATTTTATTTTTTTTTCTATTATGTTTGTTTATTAGGGTGTTTTTATGATAGCTATTTTGAAATTCTTGCCAGATAGTTCCAATACCTATCTTATTTTAATATTAATGAATTATTTTTTCTCACTCAGTTGAATTGTGTTGTTGTTTTGTGTGAGGGTGAATTTGATGTGTTCATTTTACTGGAATATAGTGTCCAGTTATTCATTGAAACATTAATTTACATGTTGTGAATGTTTTTTGTAAATATCCAAATTTATAGTCAGTCGACTTTAAATGAAGTACATTATTTTATTTTTTATACTTTTATTGGTAATTATAGTATAACATCATAATGTATTTCATAGTGATCATGACATATATGCACATGACACTTGGTGAGTGTTCCCCTGGTTCTCCTTACAAGATATTGAGATTGCCATGGTATTCTCACAAGTCTCTATAATGTCAGTGAAAGTATTTTCTTAATTAATTCTCCCTCTCCTCTCCATCCCCCAAACCAACACCCCGACTCCATTGGAGTTTCTCCTCCATTATCTAAAGTTCTTCTTATATCTCAATAACTCCCTAGCTTCTGCATATGAGAGAAAACAAATGATCTTTCACTTTCTATGACTGGCTAATCTCACTTAACATAATGTTCTTCAGGTCCATTTATTTTCCTGAAAATGACATTATTTTGTTCATCTTTATTGCTGAGTAGAATCCCATTGTGTGTATATTCCATAATTTTGTAATCTATTCATCTGTTGATGGACACCTAACCCAGGTTGGTTCCATAATTTGGCTATTATGAATTGTGTTGCTATAAACATAGATATGCATATATTACTACAATATTCTGATTTCAGTCCCTTTGGAAATATACCTAGGGATGATATAGTTGGATCTTATAGTGGAACCATTTCCAGATTTTGAGAAATCTCCACACTGATCTCCATATCAGTTGCACTAATTTGAAATCACACCAACAATATAGAAGAGTTCCTATGTCCCCACATCCTCACCAGCATTTATTGTTGTTTGACTTCTTGATGACTTCCATTCTAATTGGGGTTAGATAGAATCTCAGTGTAGTTTTAATTTGCGTCTCCCTAATTGCTAATGATGTTGAACATTTTTTCATGTATCTATTGGCAATTTGTATTTCTTCTTTTATGAAGTGTCTGTTTAGTTCAATTTCTGATTCTTGATTGAATTATTATTATTTTATACTGTTATCTTTAAATACTTTGTATATTCTAGGTATTAGTCCTCTATCAGAGAGATAGCGGGCAAAGATTTTTCTCTCCTTCTGTAGGCTCTCTCCTTAGGCTATTTATGGTTTTCCTTGATGAGCAGAAATATTTTAGTTTCACACTGTCTCATTATTTAATTCTTGTTTAATTGCCTGAACTTTGGAGTTCTTAGTGAGGAAGTTTCTACCTGTGCCTATATGTTGGAGTGATAGATATATTCCCTCTAGCATTTTCAAAATCTCTGGTCTTTCAAAATTTCAAAATTTCCAGGTCTTTCATCTGTTTTGAGTTGACTTTTGTGCAAGGTGAGAGGTAAAGATTTAATTCCAGTTTTCTTCAAATGGATAACCAGTTTTTCCAACACTGTCTGTGGAAAAAATGTTTTTTTCTCCAACATATATTTTTGTCAAAAATCAATTGGCTATAAGTGTGTGGGTTTGTTTCTGTATTTTCTATTATGTTCCATTGATCTATGTGTTTGTTTTGTGCCAATCTCATGCTGTTTTTAATCACTATACCTCTGTAGTATAATTTGAAGTCAGAGACTCTGATGCCTCCTGCATGGCTCTTATTGCTGAGAATTGCTTTGGCTATTCTGGGTCTTTTTTTTTCATATGAAATTTAAGACCGATTTTTCTTGCTCTGAGAAGAATTACATTGGTATTTTGATAGGTATTGCATTGACTCTATAGAACACTTTTGGTAGAATGGCTATTTTGCTTATATTTACTTTGCCTATCTAAAAGCACAGAGATCTTTCCATCTTCTAAGATCTTCCATCTCTTTCTTTAGTGTTTCATAATTTTCGTTGTAGAGGTCTTTTACCTCATTGGCTATATAATTTCAAGATATTTTATTGTTTTTGAGATTGTTGTGAATGAATATATTTTTCAGTATAATCATGGTTGGTATATTGAAAAACTGCTAATTTATATATTGATTTTGTATCCCGCTACTTTGCTGAATTTGTTTATCACCTCTAGAAGTCTTTTGTTTGTGTTTTTGAGTCTTCTAAGTACATTATCCACAAATAGAGATAATTTAAGTTCTTTTCCTGTTTGTATTCCTTTGATTTCCTTCTCTTGCTTTATCACTCTAGCTAAAGTCTCCAACATTATATTAGAAAGGAGTGGTAATAGTGGGCATTCTTGTCTTGTTCTTGATTTTAAAGGGAATTCCTGTACTTTTTTCCCCATTCAAAATAATGTTGGATTTGATTTTTTTGTATATTGCCTTTA
>PVLC010033182.1:0-17718 GCA_004027655.1 Graphiurus murinus | reverse complement strand
CCCGGTAGGGTAGAGAGTTCAAAGCACGGGCCAGGTTGGACCTGCCTGGCCAAGGACGGGTCACCTGTACCAGGGACAAGTGATAAGCAACAGCAGGGAAACACCCGCAGCCTCCTCTGCACCTTTCTCCCGCATTTTGTCATCCACTCCGTTCTCTACCTCCTCCCGACCCCCACAGGTCGGCTGTGTGCCCTGCTCAGTGCTGGGCACCGGGGAGCCATGCTGAGCTGCCTTCGAGAGCTGGTAGCCCAGTCGGAGACGTAGACGAGTAAGCAGATAATTAAGGCTCAGTTGATGTATGAGCCATGTGATTAAAAATTCAAGCCAATTGCCGTGGGTGGGTGCAGGGGGCCATATGGAGGAGGAGGTTTGGGTAGCTATTAAATTGTGGAGGAAGAAGCTCTCTTGGAAGGAAGATGAAGATAGAACATTCCAGGCCTTTGCAAAAGTGTGAAGGTGTGAAAGAGCTGGCGTTCGGGGGAGTATTGCAACTGCGGTCCCATCCTCCCGTGGAGCCAAAGGACGCGAGTCCTCCCCGCAACAGGGGAATCTCATATATTAAGATCATACAGGGTCACTCGTTAAACAGGGTGGTGTATGTCCTGTATAAAGGCAGCAGGATGCAGGAGAATTTACCATTCAACCCTGGTGCCCACTGAGGATTTGATAGTTAGTCTCAGGGCAAGAGAGCGGATTCCCAGCTAGCTGCTTTTAGATTTTACCTATGCCCGCTCCCGCAGTCTCATTATGAAACTTTAGTTTCATGAAGAATTGCCGAGTGCATAAGAATTACTCATGGTTGTTTACACAGAACCCTGAGGGGTGTAACTTACGGGGCGATCAGGGATTTTCAAGGGTGTTTTTTACTCTTCCTGGTTCTCGTCTGACCTCCTCCACTGTCATAGGAAGTTTGGGACCCGCGACGTGGGGTCTGCTAGGGAAACGGTCAGTGGAGAGGCCCGATGCCGGGCTAAAAACGCGGGCATCGTTTCCAAGAGGCAGCAGACAGCTGCTCAGAGGCCGGAGCCCAGTGGGCAGAGGCCTCCGAAAGCCCTCTAGAGGCAGCAAGGAGGTGGGACTGGGGGAGGGGCCCCCCGGGGCCCAGTTAAGGAGCGCCAAGATCATGGGATGGCCGCGGGCGGGCGGTGGCGTGCTCGTGTTCATGTGGCTTCCAGTTCCCCTTTCTTCTCTTGATTTCCCTAGAGATGGGGAAATTCCAGGCCAGTTAAACGAAAGTGGAGCAGAGAGCGGCAGCCTCAGAGGACAGGCTCAGCCCCTCCTGATTTCATGGGTTTCTCCAGGCCTGGCCAAGAGGCGTGGGTCGGGTGCTGTAGGTTCCTGAGCACCAGCCGGCAGCACCATGAGACTTCACTGTGCTGTGGCTGGACCCGCTGCTTCCTCTCCGTCCGCCATGCCTCTGGCCCAGGCGGCCCGCAGTGCCTGTTTCCAGAAGAGGAGCTGGGGGCCGGCAACTTCCGGAACACCCAAAGGTGCCAGCCTGGAGGTGGGCGGGCTTAGGGCCTGGCCCCTTCCTGAGTGAAGTCAGAACACAGCTCCAGCGGCTTAGTGGCCACAGCCCTGGAGTATTTGCTAATACAGTTGTCCCTGCAGAAAAACTGAAGACACTAGAAAAACAAATACAAGAATGTACAAAGTAGCCAAGCATCTGCCAACCAACTAGGAGTGTTTTGCTTTATTTCCTTCTCATCTTCATGTAGAATGCAGTACATATTTTACCAAATAGAAATCATATGGTTTTATATCCTGCTTCTGTGTGTGTGTGTGTGTGTGTGTGTGTGTGTGTGTGTGTGTGGTGTGTGGTATGTTACTAGGGATGGAACTCAGGGCTTTGCACGTGCTAGCAAGCACACTACCCTTGAGTTACATCCCCAGCTGTTTCTGTTTTATTTTGAGACAAGATCTCGCTAAGTTGCCCAGGTTGGCCTTGAACTTGAGATCTTCCTGCCTTCCGAGTAGCTGGGATTCCAGGCATGCGCCGCCATGCCCAGCTTATATCCTGCGTTATCTTAGCATCACATGGCTAGCATTCCCCCACATCAATTAATAGAACTTGAAACAGTGCTGTTTCATGCTCCGTGTTATTCTTTGACGACTTATTTAACTAGCTCCCTACTGCAGGACACTTTAATTATATTTACCATTTTGCTGTCAGTCATTATTCTGATGAATATCATCATGGGTGAATTTTCACCTTTTTTTTTTCTTGGTACTGGGATTGAACCCAGGGGCATTCTACCTCTGAGCTATACCTCCAGGCCTTTTTAGGTTTTATTTTGAAACAAGGTCTCACTAAGTTGCTAAGGCTGGCCTCAAACCTAGGATCCTCCTATCTCAGCTTCCCAAGTACTGGGATTATAGGTGTGGGCCACCATGCCTGGCTTCCACTTTTTTCTGAGGATAACTTTATTCCTTCTTCATTACCTACAGTCATGATTCAGTGTATGTTAATTCATATGTCTTCTAATTTTACTTTGTTATTTTAGCTCACTGAACTTGGACCTGCTGACTAATGTCAAATTAAAACTGTTTTAAAAGAATGGTGGACCTTTGAAGGGAATGCTTTCCATGGGTGGTGAGGACATGTTTGAACAACATAAATACAATTTACAAGATGATACTTTGGGGTAACATTTATGTTTGGAAGTAATTTATCAAATCTAATGCAACGAACAGGTATTCAGACTTGCTATGCTCAGGGCCGGGGCAGATTCTGGGATGAGAGAAATTTGATGTTTGGCTATAGTCTCTCTTTGTTCTCAACTTGCAGAAAGTCACTTGCCTGCATCTCCTGCTTCTGAGGCCTTTTGCAGATATAGCCCTGGGGTGGTTTATCCTTTGTCCCTGGCCCTTGGGCTGTCTGTGTCACGAGGCAGCAGGCTGCTTGAGAAAGAGCCTCTTGTTTAACCCTGCTTTGGCTTTCCTCTTGGCTCCTGGACCCCGCTTTGGGCTGCGTTGTTCATCCCTCTCAAAACAGTGGAGTCTAGTGGGGGCTCCTAGTTGAGATGCTTGGTCTAGGGCATGTCCCTTGGTGTCCTTTGAGAGGGGGCCCCTGGAGAGGAACTCAGCTTGTAGCCCTCGCTGCCTGGAGCATCGCATGTGGGTTCAGTCACAGTCTTCCGAACCTGCTGCCCATTTTGCCTGACCGGCAATCTCCTTGAGGCAGGGCCATTATCGAGCTCACCTGCTTTTCTCTTCAGCACTGTAGTGTGGTAAAGACAGCTTGGGCTTGGGGGTCAGAGCAGCCTGGCTTTGCATGGTGTCATGTGTCAGCTGTGTGGTCTGGGGCCAGTTACTCAGCCTCCACCAAGCCTTGGTGTCCCCGGCTGGCCCACCATGGTCCTGCGCACTGGGTGAGTTGTGCTGCCAGGGTGAGAGCTCAGAATGAGCTCCATTGTTGCGGGCATGGGTGCCGGTTTAAACACATTTAAGCAGGTTTCGCGTCTATCCTTCTGCTGACTGCCTGACTCAAGCCATTCATATTTGCAGAATTTATAAATATACACAGGCTAGAAAAGATAGAAAGTACCAACATGTCGGTTGCTGACAGCATACTGTATTTCTTAACTTGGCTTTTTTTTTTGTACCGTAAACTTGAATACAAGAACCATGTCCAATTTATCTTTGCATCTCCTAAAAAATTCCCAGCCTGGTGCCTGATTTCATAGTAGAAGAACAGCAAACAGCTCTTGAGTATTTCAGTAACATAGAAGTTCAAGTGCTAATTCAGCATTTCATAGCAGGGTTAGCTTATTTATTCCTGCGTTCAAGTAGAGACCTGAATGTGTAATTTTAAATCGTACCCTTACGCCTGTGCAGCCCAAGACTTGCTCTTATAGATTTTAATTGCTTTAAATGCCCTCGGTTTCAGGAAGATATCAAGTGAACACAGAGGAAGCGCTGTGATGGGCAGCTGTTATTGATGTTGACGTTGAGCATTTTGATGGACGGGACGTCAATCAATAAGAGATTCCGTTTCCGTTATCAGCCAGATGGAATTCCGATGCACTAACCGGGCAGCACCACTGCCTCATTTCAACCTTGACCCCTTGAAACGCCTTGATCAAGACTCAGCTTTGGTTGTGGTCTTCTGCCAGGGCATCAGATCCTGTCCTAAGAGTGGCAGATAACTGAATAGGGAGGTAGCGGATATATTGCTCTGACCCTGCCGCCAGCTAGGGCAGCGCACAGGGCAAGACATTTTCTATCTGTAAGATGAGAAAGGATTGGGGGTAAAAGACATTACTTTGCGTTTTCCTGGGAGGCAGCATGATGTGGAGGGAAGAAATCAGACCAAGAAACCCGGGGCGCAGAGGGGAGGGTGGTGGTGTCTGAACCTGAGGCCTCACTCTGCTTCCAATTCAACGTGTTGGGACTCACATCCGCTTCCCAAGCCTCAGTTTCTCATCTGAAAAATGAGGTTGAACTGGATGGTTTTAAGGGCCTTTCCGGCTCCAATATTCCTATGGGAAAACAGGCTATTGGTGTAGAAATAAGGGTGGGCGTGACGGCCTCTCAAACCCTGTTTTCTCTTTGTCATTTCTGCACCAGAAAATGACAGATGGCGAGACCTGGACAGGAAGTGCCCTCTTCAGGTTGACCAGCCGAGCGCCAGCATCTGGGAATGCCTGCCGGCGAAGTGTCAGGACGGCTCACTGTGGCACCGGGAGGCGGTGACCGCCTGCGCCGTGACCAGCCTGATCAAAGACCTCAGCATCAGCGACCACAACGGGAACCCCTCGGCACCCCCGAGCAAGCGCCAGTGCCGGTCACTGTCCTTCTCCGACGAGATGACCAGCTGCCGGACGTCATGGCGGCCCTTGGGGTCCAAAGTCTGGACTCCGGTGGAGAAGAGGCGGTGTTACAGCGGGGGCAGCGTACAGCGCCGCTCCAACGGCATCGGCACCATGCAGAGGAGCTCCAGCTTCAGCTTCCCCGCTCGGGCCAACGGGCTGTCCTCGCCCTGCCACCAGGCGGGGCTGCAGCACCGCCTTGGGGGACCGCCCTGCCAAGGGGCCCCGGGCTCAGCCCCCTGTGGACAGGCGGGTGACACCCGGAGCCCTGAGCCACACCCGGCGGGAGGGGGTCGGCTGGATTTGCAGCGCTCCCTCTCCTGCTCTCATGAGCAGTTTTCCTTTGCGGAGTACTGTCCGCCCTCGGCCAGCAGCACGCCCGCCTCCACGCCAGAGCTGGCCAGACGCTCCTCCAGCGGCCTGGCCCGCAGCCGCTCCCAGCCCTGCGTCCTGAATGACAAGAAAGTGGGCGTGAAGCGACGGCGCCCGGAAGAGCTGCAGGAGCAGAGGCCTTCCCTAGACCTCGCCAAGATGGCTCAGGTAAGTGCCCAAGGGGGCGCAGGTGCCTCTGGTTGGTGCTCGCTAACTGCCTCGGCGCCAGTGTCAGGAATGCCCAGGGCCTGGGCATGGTGATACACGCTTGTAATCCTAGTACTTGGGAGGCTGAGACTGGAGGATCCAGGTTTGAGGCCAGCCTCAGCTACTTAGTGAGGCCCTCTGCAACTTAGTGAGACCCTGTTTCAAAATAAAGGATAAAAAATAGGACTGAGGGTATAGCTTGGAGGTAGAATGGCCCTGGGTTCAATCCCCCAGTACTGCAAAAAAATGAAAGAAAGAAATACCCAGGAGTGTATTAACCCTCTTGTTTCAAAAATCCTATTCAAAGAAAGATGAATTCAAGAGTTTTGTTTTTTTAAGTGTCTATTTCTCTCCATTTAAAGGAGACACACTCTTTCCCCATGATGCACAGTGCTAGTGGCTGGTGCAAAAGCGGGCAGATGGCGAGAGGCAGGCAGCGTCGGCAGGCAGTCTGTCCGACGTGACCCATGCGCCGTCATCTCCTCCAGCCCTTCTCCAACTTGCTCCCGCAGCCACACCGGGCATTCGTCCCTAAGGATGACACTGATCCCAAGATCGGGCAGAGGGTAGTGGTTTTAGAGAGGGAGGTGGGAGGCTGGGGGCAGCGTGTTCCTTTTGATTAAACTGTCGGAAACGCCAGACTGCCAAGAAATTGCCGTCGGGAGCCTCTGGGCCGACCTGTCACTGTCCTTGCTGTTGGCTGTCGGAGAGGCTTCTGGCCGCATGCCCCGACCCTTGGACTTTCTCCTTGTGTCTCAGGGCCCTGCCTGTGCCCACACTGATCTTGGGTATTGACTCAAAGGAGGTGAACTTGGAGTTGACACACAGTTGTCGGGACGGTTGGAGTCCGAGGGCTGGCTGCATTGGCTCTTTCCAGCGTGAGGGTGAGGCCAGGGCGTAGGTCGGGTTGGCCCTTGTGACCGGTGACTCTGGGATGGGTGGGTGTGGGGGGCAGAACACGGCGCCGTCGGTTTCGTCCCATCCTTCCAGGAGGCTCTCTGGTGCTCAGTGCCGTGATTTAACCAGCAGTCTTCTGACCTTGTGGATAGAAGCGTTGATCGTTGCTGGGTTTGAGGAGATGGAGGTCGGCTTGCTGGTGAGGACAAGCGGGCTTGGCCTGGTGCTCACCGCACCAAGATCCCCAGCGGGAGGGCTCTGGACGTCTGCCCTTCAGTGCCTGATGCTGTTTCTGGGCCTTCTTCTACTTCAGAAAGAAGATGTCAGCTAGGCAGGGTGGTGCACGGCTATAATCCTAGTTCTTGGGAGACTGAGACAGGAGGATTCCAGGTTCAAAGCCAGCCTCAGCAACTTGGTGAGGCCCTCAGCAACTTAGTGAGACCCTGTTTCAAAGTTAAAAAAAAATAAAATAGGGCTGGGATGTAGCTCAGAGGTAGAATGCCCCTGGGTTCAATCCCCAGCACTGCCCCCCCCCCAAAAAAAAAGCTGGGCATGGTGGTGCACACTTGTAATCCCAGTACTTGGGAGGCTGAGACAAGAAGAGTGCAGGTTTGAGGACAGCGTCAGCAAGTAGTGAAACTCTCACTAACCTAGTGAGACCCTGTTTCCAAATAAGAATAAAATTGGGCTGGGGGTGTAGCTCGAAGGTAGAATGCCTCTGGGTTCAACCCCTAGCACCATACACACACACACACACACACACACACACACACACACACACACACAGAGATAAAGAAAACAGAATTAAGATGCTGTGTCTGTTTATGGAGTTTTCTTCCCTCCCCCGTAGTTCCTGCACCAGCCTAGCCATCCCTCCCACACACAAAGAAGGGCAGGCATCTCCAGTCCAGAGCACAGCTGTCCCCCGGCCACCTTTGCTCAGGAGCCTGGCCCTGGCTGGGGCAGCTGGAGGACAAGTTCACGACGTGCCTCCCTGTCCACGTAGGGAAGGGCCCGGAGGGGCGAGGGCACCTTCGTGTCTTCTGTCATCGCGTCTCTGGGTGTGTCGCTTTCTCCTTCCTGTGGAGCCGACATTTTTGACGAGACTAGCTAGTGATTGCACATGTGCAGAGCACTCCAAGAGGAAGTTGTCTCCTCTGGAGAAGGGTAAATAGGTCAGAGGGCTGGGGAGGCGGCAGCTTCGGGTGACCTCTGAAGGAAACCCAGCGCCCCGAGTTCTGGGTACCATGCACAGCCTTAGTTACATTTTTAATGTTGAGCTTATTTTATTAGCTAATAAGCTCGAGGTAATAAAAGCAGCTTACACATGTCATTATATTTTACTAGCCGCAGTTGGAATAACACCACCAGCATCACTGGAGACATTTTCTGGTCTCACTTAGGCGGAAACCGCTTAAAACTGTATCGTTCGGTGGGGCTGCGCCAAGATGTGTAGATTGCGGCCTCAGCTCCAGGTGGGCCTCTGAGGTCCTGGGAGGTGCACTGGGGCCTCAGGAGCTGCCTCGGTTCGGCCTGTATGTCCTTGGTTCATCTGTCTGCTCAGCAGCAAGTCCTAGGTAGGAGAGAGCACAGGGGAAGAAGACAGGGCCCCGGGAAGTGTGTACCAGGGGCCTGCAGCCAGAGCCCTGGGGGCGGAGCCTGTGCACCCTGGCCACCTCCCAGCATGCACCTACCCGCCTGCCCTTTCTGCTTGGGTCTCTGTGGCTGCTCCACTGGATGGCTTGTGGTCTTAGCAGGGTGGGCTTTGTTTTCCCAGGGAGCCCTGAAAACCAAGCTTAAGGTAGTCCTCGAGTATTTGTAAAGAGCCCCAGACGCAGGAAGTGTGCAGGGTCTGTGTGCCCGTGGGCAAGAGGCTTGTAGGTGGCTTTCTATGTCTGGAGAAGGGTAGGCTGGTACCCGGGTTGGCACCAGCCCATTCCTTCTTAAGCCCGCTCCTAGACTGTCTCACAAGCCTTGGATTGGGGTTTGCACATTTCCTCACTTGAGCCCTCGGTTTATGAAGGAGTGTCTTTGCACGTGGCTCCTGGAACCAGGCGCGTGAACACTTCAGAATAAAGGTGTAAAGCACCTTTCAGTTAGACCTTTGGAGCAGCTGGGTGTTCTGATAAGACACCCCAGCTCCCTGGTGGGGCTGGCTGGGGCTGGGGCCTTGGGGCCCAGAGCAGACCTTGAGAGTATGCGAGAATGGGGGTGCCTTCCTCTGGTCCTTAGTCACAGTAGCCAGGGGTAGGGGGCAGCTAGAGACACTCTAACTTGCCTACAGAAATGGGCCAGGGAGAGACCCGAGAGAGCCAGACGGCAGGATGGGGCAGGCCAGGCCAGTGCAGTCCCAGCCCTTCCCCCATGTGCATCGCAGCCGGGCTTAGCAGGAGCAAGTATCCCTGGCTGTAGAATCTGGTAGAAGCAGGTATAACCTCAGGACGTGTCCATTCCAGCCCCTCCTGGGGAAACTGAGGCTCTACCGATGGCGAGGCCTGCAGGGCCCTTCCTGGCATGGTCTTCTTTTTGGATCCACATTAAGGAGCTTGACAAACCAGAAGGTCTCCAGAAGAGGGGCAGGAGGTTGGAGCCCTGGGCAAATGACTTACTGCGTCTGGGCAGCAAATTCCACAGCCACTACCAGCACAGGACTGTGGGAGGAATGAGGGAAATGATGTGTGTGCGTGTGCGTGTGTGTGTGTGTGTGTACTGATAAGTGTGTACATAGCTCTGTGTACACACGTGCACACACACACTGAGGTGCCGGTTTGAGGGGTGCTCTCAGAAGTGTGCTTAGGCCATCACACTACCTTTTCTCTGTATCTGTCCACCTTTCCTCCTCCGCTCTCTCCTCCCTTTCTGTCCTTGCTGTGTATTTCTCGTTTGCTACCCTCTTGCCACGTTCTGGTTTTCTTTTGCAAATGGGAGGGAAGACTGCCTTCCGGCCCAGCCCAGCCCAACACCAACTCCACGTTGAGAGCTGACAGGTACGAAACGGTGACAGAATCAGGTTCGGCCCCCGCCAGAGGAAGCTGGCCACACTCGGCCATTCCTGTCTCACGTCTGTCACTCTGGGAACTAGGATGGAAGGATCCTAGGAGCCAGCCCCCTCCCTGGCTGTGTCCCTGGGGCACAGCTGTCGTCGGCCAGCAGAGGGGCCCTCGAGTCTCAGCAGTGAGGGGGAGAGGCAGTGGGTGGGGTGGAGAGATTGCTTTCAGATTGTCTTTGAGCGGGTCTTCTTTAAGTTTCATGCCAAGATTGTGGGCAGGGATGACAAATGAGGTTGCAGGTGACCCTGCCATCTGAATCCTGAGCAAAGGAGGTTGATTGTCGTGAAGAGAGCCCCAAAGGGGAAGTGACAAGGACCTGCTTCAGGAGCGCCTGCCCTCCCTGTACTTGTAGGATCAACAACGTGGCTCTGCAGAGCCAGCGGCTGGGAGACAGCCTAGGGCTCTGTGTGCTCCGTCCGCCCAGGTCTGGTCCTGCCGCCCCTGCACCGCTTCCCTCCTCCTGTGGTCTTCTGAGGCCCTCTGCCTGGGGGTTTGGGTGTGAAGCCACAACCTCCCTCCCCCGCTTTGCACAGTGGCAGTCTGTGTCCTCGAGGCCGGACCCAGCCTGAGCAAGTGTTTGAGCAGGGCTTTTGCTTGACAGTATTAGCTACTGCTTATTGGAGACCTGGTTTGAACACCAAGCTCTGGTTGTCTCTTGGTGAGACTCGGGCTGTGCACAGCCACTTAGATGTGGACCAGGTGGGTGAGAAAAGATGACAGAAAAGGCAACAATGACTGTGATTGCCCCTAAGATGGCATGGCATGCCCCGGGGCGTCAGAGTCCTCACCATATTTGTAACTCCAAGCTGGTCAGCTCGAAAGAGCAACAAATTGTAGTTTTCAACAGGGCTTCAGACAGAAGCAAGACATTTGCAGGGAGGGGCCAGGACGCTGAAACAAAGGATTGATTGATTGCAGCTGCCCACACACTGCACCCCCAGGCCTCCCCGCGGGGGCCTCTAACAGGCAGCAACTGTTGTGTGAGCAGATGTTTGAAGGACCCGCAAAAGCTGGCTGGGGTGGATTGGGTAGAAAAGGAGCGTGAGGAAACGAGCCTGCCAGCGCATCTTCGGGGAGCTGCTGAGGGCTGGGGTCCTGTCGGTGAGCGCAGCAGAGCAGGTTTGACCAGGGCCCCGGCGGCTGTCTGGGGCAGGGCCATCCCTGGATGAAGCAACCCCTGGCCGGCCTTCTGCTCTCTTCTCTGTGTGCCAGTGGGGCCACTTTGAACAGGGGACAGTGGCCCTCCCCAGCCACCATGCAGAGTGGCCCTTCACGCCACTGGCCGCCTGACCTTCTTGTCCAGGCAGCCCCTGCAGCTGCAGGCCAGCTGTGTGCCTGCCTGGCCTGCGCCTTGTCACTCTCCTCTGTCCGCCCTGCCAGTGGCCGGCCACTTGACCTGTTTAGGTTGCCTGCTGCTTCCAGTATGGGCATGGGGCACCTCCCCCTTCCTGCCAAGACCGGAAACTGTGCTGACGGCAGGTAGCGGAGTTCAGAGACTGATGACCCTTTACTACATGGAATGAGGCAGGTGTGAAGACCTGCTGAGAGAAATAGGCATGGAAAGCCCTAGAAGTCCAAGAAATGCTAAACAAACAAAAAAAGGCAAACACCTGTAGGCACACAGAAGTAGTTGCTTCGCCCCCGGGAGCAGGCCGAAAGAGCTTGAGCAAAGGAAGAGTGAGCACCTGGATGCATGAGCAGTGGCAGCTGCTACCGTGCCTCCTCCTGTGCTGGGGGCAGGCATTGCTAATCGATGGTGGCAGTCTTCTCAGGTGAACTCAGAGGCGGCCATCTTGGCAGCCATTGCTAATCGATCGGTGGTTGGGCATCACCTGCCATATCTTTGCTCTGGTTCATCCTGGTTCATCCCCTCCCTTGAGGATGAGGCCTCCTGTGTGCAGAGAGCTGGTGACTTGCCCAAAGCCACACCCATTAGTCAGGAGCCCTGGAAGGCGGGGACCTGGGCCTCCTGACCCAGGAGGGCCTGGGTAAGGACCATCCAGCTGGCCTTTCCTGGCAGCTGACATTTGTGGGATGTAGCGCAGTCACGTGTGGTGTGATGTGGGAGCTTTGGTGCCAGGTAGATCAGGAGTCTGCTCCCATCCTGCCTCTTCTGAGCTGTGTGCCCTGGGGGAGTCACTTAGCCTCTAGCCCCCCACCCCCCATGCCCACATTTTTAAAGACGGGAATAGCAGTTCCTTTTCTCAGGATCAGGGGGAGAAGCCACACAGCATGGGTCCGGCACAGGCGCATGGTTGGCACTTGGGGGACACAGCTGTGAGTAGCACAGCTAAGGTCTCTCGCCGGTCACCCCTGGTGCAGCCATGCTGGCCAGTCTGCTGGGCCTGCTGCTGCAGTGGGCCAGGATCCTGCCAGTATGGAGCAGGCTGGGGCTGGTGACCTCCACCCTTGGTCTTTCTTCTCTTTCAGATTTAGGTGTGCCAGTGGTGTCATAGGACCCAAAGGGGTTCCCATAGTTCAAGGAAACCCCTTCCTGGGCACCTGGATTGCTCCTTGCTGTTCCCAGTCTTCGTCCCCAGATTGCATAAGCGATCTGCTTGAGGTCACTCGGATTGCCGCTGAGTGTTGACACAATAGCTTTGATCTCCCAGGGAAGAGAAAACTAGAAGGAGTTCAGCTGGGGCTACGCCAGGGCGGCAGCTTCTGTGCCCTTGGTGATTTTCCACGCCTCGGTTGAGCCATCCTGAGCAGAGGCGGCCTTAGGCAATGTGGGGTGAGGGTGCTCTGGGGGCTCCAGGGCACCCCGAGGCAGGTGCTGCTTCTTCTCCGGACAGTTGCCTAGGTATGTTGCCCAAGCAGGCCCTGCTCTGGAGCCGGCGTGAAGGCCTGGGAGACCCTGAAGGCCCCGTGGGCAGGAGGGAGAACGGGGCCTTCCCAGGCAGGTGTCAGCGCGTCTGGGGCATCTTCGGTCCTGCTTCAGGGAGGCCAGCGTAGGAGAGGCCTGTGGGCCGGCTGGCCTTTGCCTCGTTGACTGGCTCAGCTCTAAGGGCCCACAGAGGAGGGTTCAGAGAAACCCTCCTGCTGTTTCCAGGCTGCTGAAGGAGCAGGAGCGCGGGCTGAGGGGGTGCATGCTGGGGCTCCGCCTCTGGGGCAGCTCCTTCTTCATCCTGGGCAACTTATGGAACCTCCCCATGCCTCAGTTTCCCACCCATGAGGTAGGGTGGCAGTATGAGTCTGTTTATGTGATGCACATGGGGCTCAGGACCTTGTTTGCTTAAGTTAAGAGTTGAGTAAGAGCTGCATATTGGGAGCCATGTTTTAGGAGTCAGGAGAGAAATTTCCCAGCAGGAAGAAACAGCTACTCATGAGGTGTGAGTACTGCTCACCTCGGGGGCTCCCCATCTCTGCAGCTCTGAGGGTCTGTGCCTGTCCCTGGTCCCCAGAGGAGGGCCTGGAGCCCGGGGGCTCCTGGGTCTTGTCCGAAGGCCCAGTTGAGTGTTTGAGTTGTGCTGGGTCTGCGCCTGGTCTCTGGCTCCGATGTTTGGGTTTTGTCAGGGTTCCTAAGGGAGGCAAAGTGGCCTTTTCATTAGGACAAAGTTGCATTTAGTGTCAGAAGATGGGGTTGAGCCCCGGCTCTGCCACCTGCCTGTGTCAGTCACTCCACTTCTCTGAGCCTTGGATTTCTTTTTTTTTTTCCTTTGGTAGTACAGGGGATGGAACCCAGAGGCATTCTCCCTTTGAGTTACACCTCCATCCAGCCAAATTTTATTTCTTATTTGGAAACAGAGTCTTACTAGTTTGATGAGTCTCACTACTTACTGAGGCTGTCCTGGAACTTGCGATCCTCCTGTCTCAGCCTCCCAAGCCCAGGGATTACAGGCATGCTTCACCACGCTCGGCTGAGCCTTGGACTTCTGACCCTGCATACACCTGGCCTTGCCACTGAGTTTGGATCAGCAAGTCTGGGGCAGGGGCCCCAGCAGAGGTGCCCAGCCAAGTGAACGTAGCGGCCCATGGACTGGCTCTTCCCATGTAGAGATGGCCCTGAGAACAGAGGCCCCTCCATCAGGAGATGACAGCTCGGCCTCATCAGAAGCCTGACTCGAAGAAGCATGGTGGGCCTAGTCCCAGGATGAGCACCCCGAGCCGCTGCACAGGGCAGCTGCACCCCACATTCAGGTCATCCAGGGGTGATCCAGAGCTGGGTACAAGGGTCTTCTCTCATCGCCTTGAGTGAGCCTGTTTATGTGATGCACGTGGGGCTCAGGACCCGGTTAGCTCAGGTTAAGAGTTGAGTAAGAGCTGCCATATTGGGAACTGTGTTTTAGGAGTCAGGAGAGAAATTTTCCAGCAGGCAGGAACGGCTACTCAGGAGACATTTACCCAGAGCTGGGCACAAGGCTGCTTCAGAAACATCTGGAAAGGCTGCTCTAATGCATACTTCCAGGAAGCTCCACGGCCTGGACAGCCAAGGCCAGTTCCACGTCCCTGCTCGGTACTCCAGGGCTGGCGTTTGGCAGCGGAGCTGATGACCGGGAACCCGTGAGCTCTGCCCACTTGCTGTGCGTGCAGGCGGCTCTGGCCCCTGGCTATTGTCTGGAAGAGGAGAGGCCTCCAGAGTGTTCTCGGAGCTCATGAGGATCGGTGCTGGGAGCAAAACCAGTCGGGAGAAACAGCAGCCACGGCAGGGCGGGCCTCTCGGAGGAGGGGGTGCTTGGCTGAGTCTGAAGGCTGCGCAGGTGAGGGCAGCGTCCAGGCAGCCGGAGCGAGTGTGCAGAGGTCAGGTCTGGCAGGGACTGGAAGGAGGAGAGGTTTAAGGGCCGCCTCGGGCTCCTTAGTAGGTCCTCAGGAGACATTTGGCTTTTGTTCTGAGTGAAGTGTGGAAGTGGCCAGGCGGAGGGACCAGAGGCTGTTGGCAAACATGGTAGCAGGCTAGACCAGGGGCAGGGGTAGCAGATGTGGTGATTTGTGTTAAGGCCTCAAGAAACATTCTGAAAGTGAGACCAGCAGGACCTGCCACTGGGCTCATCTCATTAGTGGCTTCCAAATGACCCTCGGCATAGGCCTCACCGAGCAGGGAATTGGCTACCCTAGTTCTCCAAGATGGTAACTTCTTTTCAACCACTCGGTTTGGTATTTGCTGGTTGTAAGCCCCCTTGGGCTATCTGACCTGCAGCCCTCATGTTGACTGTATCTCTTCTTGCTCTCTTCTCAGTAGAAATGAAGCCCGTGGGTCACCATGACTCTCTGTTTCTGCAAGTGTCCTTGGAGTCATGTCACCCCCGTCCCGTTCCTCGGGCTTGCCAGCCTGGCTGCCCTTTCCTACTCTGAAGGCTCGGGCCTTCCGCTGAGGCTTCCCCGTCTTTGCCCATTTGAACCTGAGTGTTCTGCTCTGAGCTCGGGGCCGGAGGAGGGCTGGGCGGCTTAGGGCCACAGGAGGGTTCTTGCACGGTTATCAGTCCTTGCCATGCTACATCTCATCCCAGCTGTGCCACATCTGGTCAGTTTATTACAGCCGGGGCAGCATATCTAGAAAACCAGGGGCCTGCAATGGCCTCTCTGACTCCTAAAAAAACCAAGTAATCCTCGCTGGGCCTCAAAGGCTACAGGGGAAAGGGAGGCAGGGCAGACTCCGGGAGGATTTGGCATTCCTAGCTTGTCCCTGTTCCCCCAGCAGGAACATCAAGAGACCGCCTCCTTAATGAGATCTCCAAGCCCTGGTGGCCAGGCGTGGTGGCGCACGCTTGTAATCCCAGTACTTGGGGAGATTAAGACAGGAGGATCGCAGGTTTGAGGACAGCCTTGGCAAGTAGTGAGACTCTCATCAACCTAGTGAGACCCTGTCTCAAAATAAAAATAAAATAGGGCTGGGGGTGTAGCTTGGAGGTAGAATGCCCCTGGGTTCAATCCCCAGTGCCTCAAAAAGAATAAAATAAAATAAAAAAGATCTCTAAGCCCTGGGCGAGCTGGAAACACTGAGAGGTGTTCCTGAGATGGACATGTGATAGATGCCGTACTGGACCGACAGCCGAGCGCGTCCCGAGACCTCGAGGGCTGCAGGCCAGCAAACCCACTTCGGCACACGGCCTTCAGCCCGCGCCTGTCCTCCCAAGCATCACATCAACACCATCGCCCCGTCGACAGGAGCCACTTACCGGGAACATTTTTGTGGTTTCAACCGTCCCAGATTACCGCCCTTGTTGCAGTTCCAAGCCACAGTTGAGAGCTGAAGAAAGCAAATGCCACACGGAAGAGCGCTCCCTTCGCCACGGTCCCCAGCCCGGCAGGAACTTGGTCGGGGGAGACTCGGAGTGGGTGTTAATTGCCTCTTGATGGCCAAAGGATTAACAATGCCTCCTTTGAAAGTCAGACAGAGTAGAACTCGTAGATAATTCCTTTTGGGGAGGGGACGGGGTAGCTTTTTATTTATTAAACTTTTTTTTTTTTAATCTCTGGGGAAACAAAAGAAATGGTTGGTTCCAAAAGATAATGCGTTCACCTGAAGCTTAGCAGTGACAGCGAGCTCACAATGGCATGTGTCACCAAAGGTCATAGGCACCGGGTCCCCTCTGACACCATGCAGAAGCACGTGATGCATTGGTTCTTTATGGAGCCGGCGGGCGTGGCACAGCTGTCCCTTTGCCAGAGTTCTGTGCTTGGGGAGAGTGTCGCAGGCCCCTCGGATCAGCAGAAACTACCCTTTAGGTTGAAAAAATTCACTGAAGACCGTGGCAGTTAACTAGGGCTCTGAAGAATGGAAAGCCAGGAAGGGGACTCGAGGTGGCACCAACAACCGTAGGAAGGGCACCGGACACAGGGCAGAGGCTGCGCCGCTTCCGGGGCTCAGCAGCCTGCAGGCCCCTCGGGCTGGGCTGGGCCGGGGAGAGGGGAGGGCAGGGGAGAGCGTGCTGGAGAATGGAGCTGCGGGGCCATGCAGCGAGGCTTGGGGACAGTGAAAGACAGGAAGCAGACAAGGGCAATCCGTCCTCTCTCCTCCTGCTTTCTCGAGCTGTTCAGTGCCACTTGGCCTGATGGGACGTGACCAGAGGGCGCCCGAGCTCTCCTCTCTGCCTTTACCTTTTGCTCCTCACTCAGCAGCGGGCCCTTCCTGTGTCTGAGACACTTGCACTTGGAGAGCCCCAGGGGATGTTTCTGCAGAACAGGAAGGGCGGGGAACGCACAAGCAGCCACCATGCACAGTCGTTTTGGACAGGGACACGTACCGTACAGCAGTACAGCAAATCAAACAGAACAGCGGGGCTGGGATCACCAGGTGGGAGGAGAGGAGATGGAAACGGCCAGCTGGAGGCTGGAGATGTGTTTGGCCGTTCCCAGATAGCAAGGGGAACACCCTGCACAGAGGGAATGCAAGCGCGGGCATGGCGGGTGCAGGGCACAGCTGGGTCCTGTGGCTGGGCTCCCGAGCAGGGGTGCAGGGCACTTGGGGGTAGGCAGGGGCTTTTGTTCTGAGCCCAGGGTTTGGACCTCACCAGTGAATCAACCACCTGAACTCTTTGTTACGGTTAATTTCAACCTTGGGAGCCGGGCGTGGTGGCGCACGCTTGTAATCCCAGCATTGGGGAGGCTGAGACCGGAGGATCCGGGTTCGCAGCCAGCCTCAGCTACCTAGTGAGGCACTCCGCAACTACTTAGTGAGACTCGGTTTCAAAATAAAGAATAAAAAATAGGGCTGGGGGTATAGCACGGAGGTAGAATGCCCCTGAGTTCAATCCCCAGTATCCCCCCCCCAAAAAAAAATTCAACCTTGGGGATGCAGCCTCAAGTACAGAGGGGAGAGCAGGCTGCAAAGGGTCACGAAAAGAAGGCATGTGAGGCAAAACCAGCCTGAGAGAGGGGCTTGGGCAGAGTGGGCCAGTGCTACCTGCCGTCCACTGCTGCTAGCCAGTGGCAACAGGCGGCCCTAGGCCCCAGGGATGCTCCCGCGCCATCCTCTCTGACACCTGCACAGACATCAGCCTGGCCCTGGCCCTGAGAAGTTGGGTCCTGGCTCCAGACCTGTGCCAGCATTTTCAGGAACCTCCTTGGGGCCTGGGGCTCTCTCCCTGGCCCGGGAAAGGGCGCCTCTTACCCTACTTTTCGGGGAAGAAAATGGAACGTCAGAGCAGTGAGTGGCGCCCCTGCCTACTCTTGGGCACCCCAAGATCTGTGGGTCTCACCTCTCCAAAGGGCTGCCTTCCTGGGCTCACCAGGAACCAGGGGGCCCAGTCAAGTCTGGGAGCTGTGCTCAGCTTTAGGTTTCCAGATAAGATGGGGAGGACGCTATCTCCACTGTGGGGCTGTGTGTGGTCGTTGGCCAAGGGCCTGGCACGCAGGATATTCTCAAAGACTATGGTCGTTACCTGTGTGTCTCCTGTTCCCATAAATGACCCACGAACCCCACTCGCCTGCTCTTGTCTTCC
>PVLC010033181.1:0-17692 GCA_004027655.1 Graphiurus murinus | reverse complement strand
CGGTACTGGGGATTGAACTCAGGGGCATTCTACCTCTGAGCTATACCCCCAGCCCTATTTTTTATTCTTTATTTTGAAACCGAGTCTCACTAAGTTGCGGAGTGCCTCACTAGGTAGCTGAGGCTGGCCGCGAACCCGGATCCTCCAGTCTCAGCCTCCCGAATGCTGGGATTACAAGCGTGCGCCACCACGCCCGGCTACAGTGCACATTTTAGAGACATGAAATTATTCTGCACGGTACCGTCAAGTTACTAATATATCTGAAAAGTGTCAGCAACAAGGTCCAAGAGCAGCAGCCTCGATGGGACGGGAGGGACTGTGGAACCCCCTGCAAGCCACACTCAGTCACCTTGCAAGCCCACGCTGTCAAAACAACGTCCTGGAATTTACCTGATTTCATGACACTGACAATTGTCCTAGGAAATTCAACGTAATAATCTACCTGTGGGAGGCAAACAATGAAGAGGTGACCCTTTGAATATGACACTCTCAACCCAGCACACCTTCTGCCTTTTAGTTCTGGAGAGTTTGGGGGACAGAGTCCCTTGTGGGGGGGAGTGAATGGATGTAATGATCATTAAACCCCTTCTAGGAATCTTGGGTGTAAAAACTGGGAATAATTCTATTTTCTTGAATGTTGAGGGGCAAAAAAGACCATGGACTAGAAGGCCTCAAATTCCAACTGGTCGGGTTCAGATCCATCCATAACAAACATTTGGTCGTCATTTTTTAACTAAACCTTTGAACACTTTCTTGACCTATTCTGGATCCCCGTCTCACAGGGTATGTTTGTCTGCATTTTTGCTTTTGGTCACCAGGTGGCAGGATTAACCCACACAATCATCACTCCTCTCTCACTCTTCCATTTTCCTACTAAAGTCCTAGAGTGAACCAAGGGCTCTGATGAGAGAGAGAGGGGTGGCTAAAATCAATTTCCCACCACAGTGCTAGAGTCATAGTCCCCCTGTGCAAAAATGTGTGGGGAAATGTGCACCCCGAGGTGAGCACAGGAAATGGGGATCTTGTATGCAGTTGGAATGATGGATGCCATTAATAAATGTGTGGTGTAGGAGAAGAGAGAGGGAGGGAGGGAGGAAGAGAGAGAGAGAGAGAGAGAGAGAGAGAGAGAGAGAGAGAGAGAGAGAAAAGAAGAAGAAGAAGAAGAAGAAGAAGAAGAAGAAGAAGAAGAAGGAAGAGGAGGAGGAGGAGGAGGAGGAGGAGGAGGAGGAAGAAGAAGAAGAAGAAGAAGAAGAAGAAGAAGAAGAAGAAGAGAGGTAGGGTGAGAAAGAAGAAGAGGAGGAACATGTGAGAAAATAATTGTATCTTTTCTGTCAAAGGAGTAATTTGATTTTAACCGCCATCTTGTAATTTGCCACCTTGTAATGCTTGGATTCCTTCACAAAATTAGCATCTCAAGAGATTGTAGGTGCTGACCCTCCCCCAACTTCCCCTGTAGCTGACCTGGAAGAATGTGAAGCTGTAACTCCCACCAATAGGAGTTAAGCGCAGGAGGGGCTTTGCGTTAGGGATATAAGACCCACCAGGTGCTTCCTCAGGTGTGCTTTCTCTTGTATATGTGGGGGCACCCTTTTTTGCAAAAAAGTAAAGTTGCATTGCCAAGCATTTTTAAACACATGCCTTTTTCTTGATGTTATGAAAAAGTTATTTCTAACAATTTGGCGCCCAACGTGGGGTACAACGCCTCTCTGGGGTGGTGAGGATCCCTTCTTCTTAAGGGAGACGCGTCCTACCGCTATATTGTGGTAGCTTTGGGGCGAAGGGACCCACAACCTCTGGAGACAGCGACAAACCAGCAAAAATTGCAAGGCAATGTGGGAGGCCTGAATTCATCCGCGGCAACCTGAAATCCATGCATGGACCCAGGTACGAACACTTCGGGGAGAAGCAAGTAACACCTGGGTGGTTGAGCATCCCGTGGTTGTGCGTGTGGGTGCTTAAGTGAGCGAGTGTGGAGTCGGGATCTGCTGTTCTGTTGTATATTTCCTTGGCACTTCGCATGGCGTGAGACCTCCTCTCTGGGGAGGAGCCAGCTTGGGGCTTTAACTGGCCCGCCAGGAATCGCATATCGTGGATATATTTCCCAAGAGGGATGGAGGGACAGAGAAAGACAAAGCATATCAGGGGAGGCATACTAGGCCTCAGTTAACTCAGTCAAGCATCCAATGTGGTTACACGGTTACACAACCAGGAAGGACGGGATGGGAAGTCACGGCTAATATGTACTTGAATGAGACTTGGCAGGTTGGCAGGTGTGGAATCTGACTCTACCGTTCTGTTATATCCTGGGTGCTTCATACGGCATAAGGTCTTCTCTTCCTAGGGTGGGAACCAACCAGGGGCCTTAACTGGCCTGCCCAAAAGGCACCTACTGTGGGTATATTTCCCAAGAGGGAGACAGACAGAGAAGGACAGAGTGCACCTGGAAACCTCCAGCAGGGGAAGACTGAGTCTCAGCCAAGTATCTAGTTGGGGTTCCTCTACTAGGGAAGCCAAGATGGGAACTAAAATCTCATCTAGGGAGAATGCTCCCAAAAAGGGGTTAGATAAAATTCCTTTTGGTAGTCCATTAGGCCTAATGATACAATATTGGAAAAATAAGCGCACAAAAATTAGATCTTAGCAAATTATAACTTTTGTCCCCTATCTATGGAGATACAAAGCCTGGCAAATTAAGCTAAAAGATATGTGTTTACTGTCTATTTGTATGTATGTCTATACCTAAAAACATATTGTCTATATGGTACCAATATTGGCCTATATAAAAAGTACTCAAAGGTTAAAAAAAAAAAATGGGGGATTAAAATTAAGGCAGTTAAAGTTTTTGGTAATTATGGTAGGCACCCAGATTTCTTTTCTACTGGATTTAGTTTAAAGTTCTCCACATGGTCAGAACTGGGTGACGCCATCCTGGGCTCCACCTTGATCTCCATGTGATTGGAACTGGGTGGCGCCATGCTGGGCTTCACCTTGATCTCCACATGGTTGGAACTGGGTGACACCATCTTGGGCTCCACCTTGATCTCCATATGATTGGAATTGGGTGACACATCATGCTGCATTTAACTACCTTATCGGGCTTAGCCCAAATATAAGTTAAAAAAAGTAGGCTTGTTCTGTAAGTGGGACAATTCGGACTATATTGTTTCTATTTGATGTTTAAATTATGTTTTTTTAGGATCTTTGATTTGTTAAAATAATAACTCAAAGTGCTGACTGGCTGTTAAAATGGGTAAATTAGAAAAATGTATTTTAAATATAAATGGCTTATCTTTATAAGTAAGTTAAATACTAAACATCAGTTGCCAAATATAAAGTATTCTTGGCTTAACATCACCACAAGACAATATATTTGAGTCTAGTAAATGTCTTTTTATATATAAGGAACAGTCTAAATGTGTTGTGTATCTAGGTCCACCTAAATGTTTCGTAAGAACTTATAAAGGTAAAGATACATGACTTTTATATATATTCAAGCTAACAGATGAGTGATCTCTTTATGCAATATACATTATACTTGTACCTTAAGTTATTAAAACTGTTGTCATATATGTTTAGTACCATTCAAAAATCCATCATTAAGACCTGGTTTACATCTGCTTGCCTTGACCAAGTAAATGTCTATTATTGTGTAAGACAGATACAACTGTCTATCAGGTAATAAGCTTATTTCTGATTATTAATATTGTTCTCTAAACCTTATAAAAATCTAGAGCTATCCTTTGATTGTTATCAAGGCTGTTAACTTATATAGACTTTTAATTAGAGTTATTCCACGGAGCCATAAATTCTAGATTTCATTCCAATGGTTAAAGTTATGCTAGGTTAAGTTAAAAAAAAAAAAAAAAAAAAAAAAAAATATATATATATATATATATATATATATATATATGTTAACTTCTATATAACGATAGTGTTAACTATTACTGGCTCCTCTATGGGCTCCCTTACTTGGGTCCAGGTTCAAACATACCAACTATGGAGACAAAAGATCAATTTCTCAAAAATTATGTGTCGGGTCTCTCCTCTTCCTTGTCCTCTCTTAGGGCACAAGGATTGTTAGCCCAAAACCCCTCTTAAATTTCCAGTGTACTCTCGTCAACCTGGTGACAGCATCCTGATAAAGGCGTGGAAGGCGGACAAGCTCAAGCCAGCCTGGGAAGGACCATCAGGTGCTGCTTACAACTAAAACAGCTGTTTGCGCTGTAGAGAGAGGTTGGACTCATTACACACGGGTTAAGGGATTCTGGCTCCTATTCTAAAAGGACAATGGACTACTCAGCACCCTCTCGAGTGGACCCTCTCAAGTTAACTGTAAAAAGACTTTAAATTTATTCTGTTAAATTTAAATTTAAATTTAAAGTCTGTTAAGACTTTAAATTTAAATTTAAAGTCTGTTAAGACTTTAAATTTATTCAGGTATGGGGTAGATCTTATTCAGCCCAGCTAACTATTGTAATTATAGAAGAAAACCCCCTTGCTCTTTGGAGCAAGTTCCGGGGAACCACCTCAGGTGGAGGGTGGACAGCCCCACTATATAGAACTAAAGAAATAACTAGGCCTGGAGTGTTTTCCTTTGACACCAGTGCTGACTTATGGTATAATCCACCCTTGATAACTCATAAGCCAAAAAAGTCAGCTCTTTCTATTAGATACTGGTCTGGCCCCCAGGCAAATATGTTAGGAAATCAGCCCATGGAGAGACTTGCTGTTAAACTGGTTAATAATTCAACCTCAAATATTAAGATTAGCCACGCATCCCAGACCACTATAGTAAAAATAAGGGATTTACACCAGATAATAGTAGTTATGACAACTTATGGAAAACCAAATACCTGGGTAAAAGGGACAAAAATTCTGCCAACATCTCAAACAAAAGTGACTTTTCCACTCATGCGGCAACAGCTCAAGTGGTCTCATTTCCACTCGGATGGACCTCAGACCCAACAGGCATGAGATGCATGATAGCCCTTTTCCAGGACAATCTAGCATGGGGCAACGAGTCTTGTAGGACCCTGTCTCCTGCTCCCAGTGGCTCAGGGTCTAAAGCAAGAGCCCCCCAAAACTGTAAAGCCTCCAGTCCCAAACACCAACTATACCTCGTGCCTCTCAAGGCAGGAGGGACAGTCAGTGTTTTTGGGCAATGTTTCTGGCTACAGTAAATGCTGGTCCTCTTGTTATGTATGGGGTATGGCGTGTTCCCCAAAATCTAGGTTCTTGGTATCATGAAGAAAAGAACTTTAACACATACCAGTCAAAACATCTGGCAAGATTTATTAAAATTTAAGGGAAAACTGGGAGAAAAGGGAATAAAAAGGGAAGGGGAGTGGAAAGGGAAATAGGTCACCCGTACAAGTCCAAGTGCATGTCCCACGAGGGAGAGAGAAGGGGGAATCCCCGGTTACCTGGACAGGTCGAAGGTCAGGTCCCAAGAGGGAAGGGGGGAACAAAGGGAGGTGCAGAAAGCTATAAGAGAGGGCGGGGTCCTCTTTTCCAACCCCTCTCTCTCAGGTTTCAGTTGGGCGATAGGTGGGCTCCTCCGGTGGGGCAGGTCACAGAAAAGTTGGATCCTCCTCTTTTCAGGTTCCAGGATTCAGGTGGGCTTTAGGTGGGGGCTGGGCTTTTCCGGAGTTTGGTGGTGCAGGACACAAAGAAAACTTCCAAGGGGTGGAGTTAGCTTAATTCTCCAGATTTTTTAAAAAGGCTATATTTTAAAACTATATTTTTATGAATTCTCCCGATACTATCCTTCTACCTAACCTTTGCTTCCTAGGCTACCTCATCACTCTGAGGAGCTGGACAATCAGTCTGCCTTAATGGTTGCCCGAGCAAATGTCTGGTGGTACTGTGGAGGACTATTACTTGAGTCTTTACCGGTAAATTAGAGTAAAATTTGCACTCTAGTACAATTGGCAATACCTTTCACCCTGGCATTTCAAGTCCCCAGTAAGTCACCTTTTAGTGAGTCATTAAATCCACACATATATGTGGATTACACCAAAATCTCAAAGATGGTCCCAATGAATTTAAGGCTACAAATCAGGTTGCTACTTGGTTTGCACCAATATTAATTTGGTGGTCCACTAATAATAAAAGGGTATATTGGATGAACAACCTATACTACAATCAACAGAGGGTTATCAACCACACCCTAGGTGCCCCACAGGAAATAGTTAAACAGTTAGATGCCACTAACAAAATAGTCTGTAAAAATAGACTGGCCATAGACACAATCTTAAAAGAAAAAAGTTATACACCATTAGAAGGGACCTATATGATATCTACATCCCAAACAACATAGCACTGGTGTTATAACTAAAACCCTATAAGGTTTGTCTTCAAACACTGTTGAGAGCAAGACTTATCATATGTTAATAAAATTTGAAAAAAAGAGTATATTAAAAGAGGGGGGAATTGTGAGAAAATAATTGTATCTCTTCTGTCAAAGGAGTAATTTGATTTTAACCGCCATCTTGTAATTTGCCACCTTGTAATTTGCCATCTTGTAATGCTTGAATTCCTTCACAAAATTAGCATCTCAAGAGATTGTAGGTGCTGACCCTCCCCCAACTTCCCCTGTAGCTGACCTGGAAGAATGTGAAGCTGTAACTCCCACCAATAGGAGTTAAGCGCAGTAGGGGCTTTGCGTTAGGGATATAAGACCCACCAGGTGCTTCCTCAGGTGTGCTTTCTCTTGTATATGTGGGGGCACCCTTTTTTGCAAAAAAGCAAAATTGCATTGCCAAGCAATTTTTAAACACATGCCTTTTTCTTGATGTTATGAAAAAGTTATTTCTAACAAACAGGAGAGAGAAGAAGATGGGGGGGGAGGAGGATAAGCAGGAGGAGGAAGAGGAGGAAGGGGAGGAGGAGAGGAGGAGGAAGAGGAGAAAGAGGAGAGGAGGAGAAGCAGGAGGAGGAGAAGGAGGAGGAAGAAGAGGAAGGGAAGGAGGAAGGAGAGGAGGAGGAGATGGAGGAGGAGATAAGGAGGAGGAAGAGAAGGAAGAGGAGGAGAAGTAGTAGTTTCTTAGACTTGTGGTGTAGGTTGTACTGTGACTTTAAAGGTCACCTGTGAACTTCGGTTTCAAAATAAAGAATAAAAAATAGGGCTGGGGGTATAGCTCGGAGGTAGAATGCCCCTGAGTTCAATCCCCAGTACCGAATTAAAAAAAAAAAAAAAAAAAGGTCACTTGCCATGAGTGACAGGTGTCACATCTTGGACATAACCTCATGACACAGGCTGAGAGAGTAGAGATGTCCCAAAGCGCCATGGGTTTTCACATGACACAGCTTTACCTGATAATGCTCTATCTCACTTTATCATTGTCTTTACTCACTCTGCCTTAATAGGGAATGTTTCCTTTTTTAATTCTTTTCCCCACGAAATTACTCTTGTCTAGCCATCTTGGATTCACAAATCCATGTTTCAGTCAGGAAAGAAACATTTATTTTTAAACTTTTTCCCCCCTTCCATTTCTTAAAAAATAGCTATGAAAACCTTCTAAAGATTGAAAAAATAGAACCCATAATGATGCTAAACAGAAAGGCTGTCTGTAAATGTGGCTGGGGGGTTGGTGGGGCTTGAGGAGGTTGCTTTTAAACCAAATGTTCACATACCACACCCAAGAGACAGGAAAGACGACTGAAATGGATGGCCTACTGTTCTTGGTTTAGTGAGTGAGGTTTGTGAGAGCCATTTCCAACAGCTTGGAGTGATTCCTTGGTGTGAATTCACTGCAGCTGACCCAAACCATCTCCAGGGCTCCTTCACGATGCAGAATGTGGCTCAGACCGGAAGCACAGTTCTCCCCAGCGTGATACCTTGAAAAGGCAGAGGCATTACCCAAGTATAGTCCATAGGTTTGGTCTAACTGTGCGCGTCCACCGGTCAGATTCAGGAACACAGACACGCTTTTTATCCTCATTTGTAAAATGGGGCAATGCCTACACTGAGATAAAGCTCTGATGTGCTGGCATGCATACAATGACCCATAAGGGAGAGTTTCAGTGTTCTGTTTCTGTGTACCCCCTGGATAAGTAGGCTGGTTCTGGCTTACATTACAAAGAGGTTCGACATCAATTGTTCCCAGAAGTCTATCTACTTCTGGTCTCCTTTAGATCTGGGAATTTCCTAATGACAATCTAATGGGGGAAATAATTTTTAGTTCTTAAACTTTTTGCAGCATTTTTGGGGGGAGGGTATTGGGGATTGGATTGAACCTAGATGCAATCTACCTTCAAGCTACACCCTCAGCCCTGTTTTTTACTTTTTTTAAAACAGCATTTCACTAAGTTGCTGAGGTTGAATGTAATAGTAACAGGAAACACTATTTGCTTCTCTTCCCTATAGTTTATATCTTTAGGTTTTTGGGTGTTTTTTGTTTGTTTTGTTTTGTTTTTACAGTACTGGGGATTGAACCCAGGGCATTATATCTCTGAGCTACACCCCCAGCCCTATTTTATTTTTATTTTGAAACAGAGTCTCACTAATTGATAAGAATCTAGCTATTTTTCTGAGGCTGTCCTCAAACCTGTAATCCTCCTGTCTCAGCCTCCAAGTACTAGCATACTTGGCCTTGGATTGTTTTGTTTTATTTTAGAAACAAGTTCTCCCTGTGTTGCCCAGGCTGGGTCTCCAATGTCTGTGCTCAAGTGATTTTCCTGCCTTAGCTCCCTGAGTAGCTGAGACTATAGGAGTATAATGGTTTGGATTTGAAATCTCCTCCTAGCTCTCACAGAAACAAGGTAGCAATGTTGGAAGCTGGGTTTGGTTGCTAAGGAGAGATTCCTGGGGATGTGACCTTGGGAATCATATATTGGTTTCTCTCTCTCTCTCTCTCTCTCTCTCTCTCTCTCTCTCTCTCTCTCTCTCTCTCTGTCTTTCTCTTCCAGCCTCCATGATATGAGAATTTGAAGCTTTGTGCTCGCCCTCTCTCCTCTTCCTGTCACCATGCCCTGAGATCCCTGGCCCCTGGCCTCACATGGACTAAACCCAAAACATTTCCAAGGAAACCATGAGCAAAAGTAATCTTCCTTCCCCTAAATTTCATGGCTGGTCTGTTAGATTATGGTAGTGAGAATGCTTACTAAGACAAGGAGTTTGTCACTGTTCCAGCCCCAGGGTTTTAGTAAACAGAATCATGCAGTACATGCTCTTTATATTTGTCTAGTTTCCGCAAAATTATTTTTAGATTTATCTGTGTTCTTGGGTTAGGAATAGTCCATCACTTTTTATGGTTGAATAGCCATCAATTGTATTTGCCACAGTTAATTTTTTTTTTTTTTTTCGGTAATGGGGATTGAACTCAGGGGCATTCTACCTCCAAACTATACCCCCAGCCCTATTTTTTATTCTTTATTTTGAATCAGGGTCTCACTAAGTTGCGGAGGGCCTCACTAGGTAGCTGAGGCTGTCCATGACCCTGAATCCTCTGGTCTCAGCTTCCCAAATGCTGGATTACAAGCATGCACCACCACGCCCGGCTTGCCACAATTCATTCTTTATTCAACTATTGATACACATTTGGGCTGTTTCCAGTTCTTAGCTATTACAAATAAAGATGCTATGAGCATTTACATCTATCTCTTGCTTAACATGTTTTCATTTCTCATGGGCAAGCACCTGGGTGTGGAATGTCTTTATCATATTATAGATGTGTGTTTTAACTTTTTTTAAAATAATTTTTTCAAAGTGACTGTACAACTTTACATTCTCAGTAGGAGCTTGTGAGAGTTCCAGTTCCCCATATTTCTATCAACACTTGACATTATCAGTGTTTAAAATTTTGCTAGTATAATAGATATGTGTTGATATCCCAATATGATTTTAATTTCCACATCTCTAATGGATAGCAATGTGGAATATCTTTCAAGTACCTATTTGCCATCTGTTTATCTTGTTTGGTGAAGTGTCTGTTCAAATATTTTATCCATAGGTTTAATGGGGGTATTTATAGTCTTATTACTGATTTTTGAGATTTATACAATATATTGTAGGTAGGTGTCATTTATGTGACTTGAAAATATTCCTTGGTCTGTGGCTTGTCTTTTCAGTCTATTTGGAGGATATCTGAAAGAACATAAGTTTTAAATTTTGATGAATTTCTGTATCAATTTGTTCTTTATGTATTGTGCATTTGGTGTCATATCTAATAAACTTCTACCTGACCCAAAATCACAAATAATTTTTCTCATTTTTTTCTACAAGAGTTACAGTGTTAGGTTTTGCTTTTAGGTTTATGATTGATTTTGAGTTAACTCTTGTACATAATACAAAATACAAAGTTACTTCTCTCTCTCATATATATATATATATATACATATATACATGTATATATATACATATATTTTTTTTTAAGTGTTTCCACATCTTTTTCCCATTCAGAACTGGTGATTGAACCCAGGGGTGCTCTACCACTATGCCATATCCCCAGCCCTTTTAATTATTTTTATTTTGAGATAGGATCTCAAGACCAGATTCCCAGGCTGGTCTTGAACTGGTGATCCCCCTGCCTCGGCTTCCCAAGTCACTGGGATTGCAGGTGTGGACCCCCATGCCCAATTCTACATCCTTTTTGAGAATATTTTCCTTTCTCCACTAAATTGCCTTTACAGTTTTGTCAAAAATAAATTTGCCCTCTACACACATGTGTCTCTCCTGTAATCTCTATTTTGTGCTGTTATCCCATTTATCTATCTTCATGTCAATACAACACAATTATTGTAGACTTATGTAAGTCTTGGAGTCAGGTAGTAAAAAGTCCTTTATTCATCTTTTATAAGTAGTTCCGTAACATGTAAGCTTTTGAGACTGCTTTCTTTCACTGAACGTCATGCACTTGGGATTTATTCGCATCGTGTGTATCAATATTTTGTTTATGTTTATTGGATCCACCATATGATCCAACTATATTACTCCTGGGTATCATTCCAAAGGGATTGAAATCAGAATATTATAGTAATGCATGCTTATGAAAGTTTATAGCAGCACAATTCACAATAGCCAAATTATGGAAGCAACTTAGGTGTCCATCAACAGATGAATGGATTACAAAATTATATGATATTCACACAATGAAATTCTACTCAGCAATAAAGAAGAACAAAATTGTGTCATTTGCAAGAAATTGAATGGACCTGGATAACATTATGTAAAGTAAGATTAGCCAGTCACAGAAAGTGAAGGGTCATATATTTTCTCTCATATGTGGAAGATAGGGAGTAATTGAGATACAAGAGGGACTCCAGATGATGGAGAAGAAACTCTAGTGGAGCCAGGGAGGTGGTCTAGGGGAAGGGTAAGGGAGAGGGAGGATCAGTGAAGGAAACACTTCCATCCACAATATATACATAAATGAGAATACCAAGGTCAATCTTCATACCCTGAAACCCTTGAAGGGGAGGGGTTAGGGAGGGAGCCCAGGAAAAGCCCACCAAGCTATGTGCATCAATGTCACTATCCATGAGCTATATTATGACTATAGTGCCCCAATTAAGGTATAAAAGATGCATGCAAAAAAAAAAAAAAGTATTCCATTGTATGGACACACCACAGTTTGTTTATGCATTCAGTCCTTGAGGGACATTTTGGTGGCTTCTATTTTGTAGTGATTATGAATAATGTTCTTCTCAACAGTTTTGTACAGACTTTTGTCTAAACATAAGTTTTTTATTTCCTGAGTGTAAAAACCTAGGTATAATAGTGCTACATAATGTAGAATGTGTATGACAGTAAAATAAGCCGCCAAACCCTCCCATTTGTACTTCCAGGAGTGATGCTTACATCCTAGGCATTGTCCATCCCCAGCTGAACTTGGTGTGCTCAATATTTTTTTTTAATTGGCCATTTTAATAGATTTAAAGTATGTGTGTGTGTGTGTGTGTGTGTGTGTGTGTGTGTGTGTGTGTGTGTATTGGCCCTGAGGATTCAAGCCAGGGGCATTCTACCTCCAAGCTACACTCCCAGCCCTATTTTTTATTTTTATTTTGAAACAGGGTCTCACTAGGTTGATGAGAGTTTCACTACTTGCTGAAACTGTCCTCAAACCTGCAATCCTCCTGCCTCAGCCTCCCTAGTACTGGCTGGCACCGCCGTTTCTGTCCTTTTGTGTCCCTCCAGGCCTGTGTCAGGACAGCCGAGGCCTAGGCTTGCTGTTGAGGAAGAGTGAGTGTTGGTGCACCACTTGGTATGGTCAATATTGTTGAAAAAAAATTAAGTTATCACTTACACATTTTTTTCTCCTTTTGTATTCCATATTTTATAATACCTGTGGCCAGAACGAATAGCAATTGTATTTTGAGGAACTAATACTTATATTTAACAAATGAATCTGCTAATGATGTCTATTTTGGATTGAGGTATTTATGCAGCATTCATTCCTATATACCTTGATACAAATAACAAAATATTAGCCAGGTATGGTGATATGACACAGGCTTGTAATCCTGGTACTTGAGAGTCTGACGCAGGAGGATTGCAGGTTCGTGGCCAGCCTCAGCAACTTAGTGAGACCCTGTTTCAAAACAAAAAATAAAATATGGCTGGGAGTGTAGTTCAGAAGTAGTATGCCCCTGGGTTCAATTCCCATTACCATAAATATATATTATACACACACACACACACACACACACACACACACACACACGTATATATTAAATTTTCTTTGAAGTTCCAACAGTCAGACTAAAATATTTAAAAATTAAGGAAAATATTTAAAATAATATATATATATTACTGGGGTGGGGAGAATAAACTTTGACCTTCAAAATGTCTTTCTCTGACAGAAAAAGCACTTCTAGGAAGATTCATACAGCACTTGGCCATTGATGGATCTATCTCCATCAAAATGAGTTGTTTAGTTTTTCTTTTTTCTTTTTCTTTTTGCTTTTGCGGTACTGGGAATGGAACTCAGGGGCATTCTACCTCTGAGCTACAACCCCCAGCCCTATTTTTTATTCTTTATTTTGAAACAGGGTCTCGCTAAGTTTTGGAGCGCCTCACTAAATACCTGAGGATGGCTGTGAACCTGCGATCCTCCAGTCTCAGCCTCCCAAGTACTGGGATTACAAGGGAGTGCCACCACGCCCCGCTTCAGGATGAGTATTTTGAAACTCCTAGTAGGGCACTCTGGAGCTCTTCCACACGTCCCTTCTGAGCCCAGTCGCCCACTGTGAACCCCAGCATTACGGCTGCTTGGCCAGGGGCTGCTTGACCCCTGTGCTTTTTTCAATTTCATTTTATGTTTGGACTTTTCAATTATAAACTGGAGATAAAACTAGTGCTTATCTTATGGGAATGTTGGAAGAATTCAAAGTGTTTATACATATAAAGTATTGGAAAAGTGCCTGGCTTGATAAGTGTTGACCACTATTATCAAATAAATGAATGATCACATTAAATGGGTATTTATAACACAGCCCATCTTCTCTCCCTCCCCCTCTTTGTAGTACTGAGGATTGAATTCAGGAGCATTCTACCTTTGAGCTACATAATCAACCCTATTTTGTACATTTTATTTTTGAGACAGGATCTGCCCAGTAGATTTCATTTTTATCATTAACTTGATATTTATTTATTTATTCATTCATTTATTTATTACTGGGGATTGGGCATTATTCCTTCAACCTACACCCCCAGCCCTTTTTATTTTTTTGTTTTGAAACAGGGTCTCGTTAGGTTGCTGAGAGCCTCTTACATTGCTGAGGTTGTCCTCCAACCTGAGATCCTCCTGTCTCAGCCTCCCAAGTACTGTGCGCCACCACGCTCTGCTTTCCTAGTGTTTTAGAGCTAAAGAGGGATTTAGGAATGATCTATCCCAACGGTCACAGCTAAGCAAGCATGAGAAAGCTACTGTTGAGGCAAGTCAAATTACTTGTGCTAAATCGTCCCAACTACCAGTAATAAAACTTGGATGTTGACCAGAGCTTCTTGGGCTCGATGTTTGAGAAGAACTGGATAATCTAATTATAACTGGATTTATGATCAAGAGAAAATACAAATTTAAAGCAGGCAGTCAGAAATCTAATGGGCAGTTCATGGTTTGCTGAATAGAACTTTCCACCTTATTCTGCACTTCCTGTCTTCCCTATTACCCCGGGTGGTACAGTTGTTACTCATTTTGGTGGTTATGGATGCCTGGAAACCTCCAGTTCACACGACCTTTTATTTTCATTGAGTGCTGCTAATGCTTTGCGTTTGTCCACAAGCTTGGGAGAGCAAACTTCAAAGCCTTCCTGAGGACCTGCTGCTCCCCAGGTAGACTGAGGAAGAGGATCCTCAACTTCAGAAAAAAAAAATAATAATGCTGACCAGAGACACTCTAATCAGATAGGACCAGGCGGCCAAAGTAGAAGGAAATCTTTCATGTGTTCAGAGAGGATCAACTGACTGTCTCAGGCTGTCAGGTGTAAAGATCTCGTTTGTGCTCATTGGTCCTAGTTTAATCCACGATTAAAATATTCATAATATTGTAGCTTTCATCCAGAAAGTCCGCAAATGTCACTCTCCAAGGAGAATCAGCTGTACTCATAAAGGATCAAGAAAGAGAAAGAAAAGAGGATGCTGTACTGACTTCTGAAAGACGTCTTGATGTGTGTGTGTGTGTGTGTGTGTGTGTGTGTGTGTGTGTGTATGTGTGTGTGAAAGACAGAGAGAGAGAGAGAGAGAGAGAGAGAGAGAAATCACTGAGCCCCCATTTTCTGGAAAACTGTATTAAGTGCTAAGACTCCAATAAACTTTTATTGCCAGTTTATTAGGTGTCAGATCCTTGTTAAGCACTCAGGATGCAGCCATGGCCAAGACCAAGACAGCACCCCACACGCTGTGTGCGCCTCAGGACGGGATCCAACGCAGGCCCGCTTTGTCACTCACTGCCTCTTTAAATCTTCCTGTGCATGACACTAGCATCCATTGTTTTTTGACGAATGGTAAAGGAAAGAAATTCTACCACTGCCTGCACATCAGCATTTAGCACACAAGGAATTAAACAGCCGAGTCCCGAGGTGGCACCTCCAATTATTCAGAACATCTTTTAAAACGATATTAACGTGTGAATGTTGGCTGAGTTGCTCTTTTGGCCATGTCTCTTTCTGATGGGAAATTCGATGTGCTTTTTTTTTTTTTTAATTTTTATGGTATTAGATAGATCTTTCCAAGTGCGTGTTTGCAAAGTGCTTGCCATTCTTGGTTCCTGCAGATGCCAACCCTTTCTATTGGAGGAGGCAGTAAACTGTTCAAGAGCTCAGTGCTGGGATGCATGGCCCGGGGTTCGAATCCAGCTCTGTGGCTCACTTGGCTGTCTCACTCTGACAAATGACTTCATTACTCCATGCCTTCAGTCTTTCATCTGAAAATATATATATATCTCATGGAGATATTATTTACCCGAATTTTATTTTATTTTATTTTGGCAGTGCTGAGGATTGAACCCAGGGATATTCTACCTCTGAGCTACACACCGAGCCCTACTTTATTTTTTTAATTTTGAAACAGGGTCACACTAAGTGGCTGAGAGCCTTGCTAAGTTGCTGAGGCTGGCCATGAACCTGCCATCCTCCTGTCTCAGCCTCTCAAGTGCTGGGATTACAGATGTGAACCCCACACCCAGCTCTGAAATCATTTACCTTAAAAATAAGGTGTTGTTTCCTTTTACCCTGATGTTAGCTTGCAGTCGAACGACGTCAGGTGTTGTCATTGTAAAACAAGATGGACAGGACAGGTTTCTGGGTCTCGTACAGAATCCAGGATCCTGGATTCTGGAGCTTTTCCCCAGCCAAATTAATTAATTAATTAATTTTAGTGTTAATTTCTGAATTAACACTATTCAGAATTTCTACGGAGTCGGCGAACGTCTTTTGGTTGTGAACGTTCTCAGAAGAGCCACTGAGCGGCAATCTCCCCAGCTTGCCTACGACCGATTGTGTTGCTGCTTTCAAACACTGTTGTCATGTTGCACAAAGCATGGGTGAAAACCCCGAGTTTAAGCGTGATGCGCCATTTTCCTAAGACAATGGTCAGGACAGCTAGAGTTCACGTCACCAACCTCCCATCCCTTGGTGTTTTCCTGGCGCACTGCCTTGCCACTTTACACAAAGTTTCAGTGATAATGAGTCATGTCTGTAGTCCTCCCAGAACACTGATGGGAGAGGCTCCAAAAGTTTCCCTCCTGCTCAACAACAGGAGAGTGAAACTCCAGGACTTGGAACTCTCTTTGCTTCTCATCCTGTCTCCAGACCTCAGCGATTTAGAAAGTCTGTAAATTAAAACCTTTGAGAGGCTGATTCAGAGACCTCCTTTAGCTTGGACCTCGCTGTTGACCTCTTATTTATTTGCTTCCTCTTACTTTTTTTTTTTTCCAAACTAAGATTTTTCACAGGACTTCTTATGATTTTTCCAGCTTTCCTGGTATAAACCATCTGTGGTCATTTTGCAGAGTCTCTGTGGGTCATGGGAAAGTTCTATCTTTCCTGCAGCACGCGCTGAAGCCCAGCTCACAACCGCCACCGCCTGGCGGAGGGCAGTTACATTTGTCTCTAAGGAGTGCAGATGTAGTTCCTATTTAAAATCATGAAAAAAAAACTTTAGGATGCTCAGACATTTCAATGACTCACTGGCCCCTTGAGTTTTACCTCTTTTCTCAAAGAAACAAGTTGTCGTAGAATCTTTGTAAGAAAATGCAAGGTTTCAAACACTGTACGTGCTGGTACATTTATATTGAATCCCCAGAGCTTTTACAACTTCAAAACAATCATTGAAAAGACAGGGAACATGAAATATATTGCCAGACATGTGTTGTCACTGTCTCTTAAATATGTCATGACTAGCTCCAAATCAAGTCTCAATGACAGGGGTTAGACATATTTTTCAAGAAACTTTCCAAGTTCAAAACTGCAAATTATTTCATATTTTGGTATTTTAACATACCCTATCATGTATATTAGAATTGTTTTATGTATATACTTGTGTGGAGTAAATCTATAAACTCCTTGAAGACAGAAAATACCTCATATAATTCCACCAAAGCGCAGATATAGGCCAGGTGGTTGTAGATATCTGTTACTTTAAATTGCTAAAAATAGTAATGTTCTGAAAAATACCAAGTTAATATTCTGAAATGATCAAAATATTGCAAGAAAAAGATTGCAGGTGATACATTTGCATTTGTCTATTTTTTGTTTTGGTTTTTCTTCCTATGAAATTGTATGGGTGTGAAAGAAAGAAGCGAGATATCAAATTGGGATCATGTTATATATGGCTTTGATACTTTTTAATAAGTCATTATGAATTTTACCCAAAGGAATAATTTTACTACTAATCATCATTAATTTATTCACCTATTGTTGAGATTTTAATTTGTCTCTGCTTTAAATTTATTATTAAAAATGTTTTGAAGCTGGGCGTGGTGGCTCATGCTTGTAATCCCAGTACTTGGGAGGCTGAAAGCAGAGGATCTGGGTTGGCAGCCAACCTCAGCTACTTAGTGAGGTCCTCCGCAACTTAGTAACATCCTGTTTCAAAATAAAGAATAAAAAACAAGACTGGGGGCAGGGCATTGTGGCACATGCTTGTAATTCCGGTACTTGGGAGGCTGAGACCCGAGGATCCAGGTTCACAGCCAGCCTCAGCTACTTAGTGAAGCCCTGTTTCAAAATAAAGAATAAAAAAATGGGCTTGGGG
>PVLC010033180.1:0-17638 GCA_004027655.1 Graphiurus murinus | reverse complement strand
TATTGGCTTAAGGACTTATACCTTCTCCCTTGCTTAGGCAGAAGATTGCCTTTCTTGAGGGATCAAGACCCTGACCTCAATGTCCCTTCACTATCTCAGCTATGTCTGTCTATTTTTCTACCTTTGCTTGCTTTGTTTAAGGGTGGAAGACTGCCCTAAGGGAAGACTGCCCTAAGGGGGTAGCTGAAGACAGCAATCTCTGTCCCACTTGCAAAACTGCTAGATAACAACTTATCTTCTAAAACCTTCCTAACCCTATGCTCTACTCCCTAGCAAGAAACAATTATTGATTTGATGACCCAGCCTTAATTCTAATAAGGAAGAGCTGAGTTTTTTTTAAAGCAACTTTATTTTGATATGCGTAAGTATAGTTTTCATGGTTTTTTTTTTTTGTAGGTTTTTTTTTAAATTGGTGCATTGTAATCATACACCTTAATAAGGTACAAGCTGGTAGAGGGGAGTTTGGCTCTCTTGCTTTCTCTTCTCTCACCTCTTTGAGATCAGGAATAAAGTCTCAAGAGCATTTTATCATCATGTTCTCCAGTGAGCTGCTAGTAGCTAGTAAAGAACTCGGCAATATAGCATTTTCAACTTTCTCCAATTCATGCTTGTTATAGTTAGCTATAAAATGTCCCCTAAAGAGCTCATTTATTAATGTTTGGAGCTGATGTAATTGAGTCATGAGGGTTGTAATCCTAAAAGTGAATAAATCTATTGTAATGGATTTGCTTGGGTGGTACCTGGTAAACCAGTAGAGTGTGGATGGAAGAGATGGTTCCTAGGGGGTTTGGTCTGGGGAATTATATAAATGGTTCCTTCTCTCCCTGATTGGTTTTTTGTTTGTTTGTTTGTTTCCAGCCTCTGTGATGTGAAGAGCACAGCACATGTGCTTTCCCTCCACCTCCCACCACCATGCTCTGAGATCCGACTGAGCCCGAAACCATAAGAAAATAAATCTTCTTCCCTCTAAGTTACTTGGTCAGTCTTTAGATTATAGCTGCAAAAATGCTAATTGGAACAATGCCAAACACAGTATTTAAAAAAATTTTAGGCTATTAATAGTGTTTGTACAGCACTATCCCCAAATATACTCAAGTGGCTTGGATTTATAACCAGAGATGCTCTAAAGACTAAGAGCCACCTACATCTAAAAAACCAATTACCAAATCTAGACTCTTAAATATGATGTTCCTAAATACACTGGCACAGGGGTCTCACATCTTAGGAGTTCTCAGCAGGATTAATGTGTCTGAAGAATCATTTAGGGAAGGATGTGTGTGTGTTGAAATGCAGATTTCTTAAGCTGGGTGTGGTGGCACATGGTTCTAATTCCAGTACTCGGGAGGCTGAGACAGGAGGTTCGCAGGTTCAAAGCCAACCTTGGTAACTTAGAGAGGCTCTCAGCAACATAGTGAGTCCTTGTTTCTAAATAAGAAATAAAATCAGGCTGGGGGTGTAGCTTGGAGGTAAAATGCCTCTGGGTTCAATCCCCAGGCCCAGGAAAAAAAAAGGCATATTTCTCTGGCTGCAGTTGAGACTCAGATCAGACTTTCTGGGTTGGGGCCCGGGGATTCTATATTTGTAATAAGATCTTTCCCCCTTCTGATGCAGTAAATATGGTCTGCCATGCCTCTTTGGTTTAATGACAGCCTCTTGTTTGTGCCACTCTTTCCCTGCCATGTCTCCAAGCCCTGGTTTACTTCCTGCTTCTTCTTGGGAGTTCGTCATGTGCTGGATGGAATCTGGACACTAGTAGATAAATGAGTGGAAACACTCTTGGAAAACGCTTTTCCTAATTTAAACCTACAAATGTTTGTTATTGGACAAGGATAAATGATCATTATTTATTATGAAAAACATTCAGACAATAGAAATCCTGATTTATTTTCATTATTCTCCACCCACACCCAGTGTAAACAACTACATGTTTTTTAAAAAATCAAATACATATTTCTAAAATCCTAGTGTATGTACTAAACTCAGTCATACAAAGAGAGGGTTTAGACCAATTTCCAACTCCCTTCTTCCTTCCCACGCATATTTCCAACATGAGCTGCCTTTGAAGTGGATGGAATAAATGTGCGTTAGCATGTGGGTGCAGGGGGTTGAAAAGCACAATTAAATGTTACCAGAACATAGGAATTTTGCTCTAATACCAATATGTTTTTCAGAGGCAGGACTTACTGGGCCAAACTGGCACTACTGGGGAAGAGGCTGAAGTATTCTTGCAGCTCATACTGAATGCAGGAGGCCTGGGTTGTATTGTAAATGCCTGGGATTACAGGATTCAAGGGTGACCCACCCATAACTTTACAAAGAATGTACACCTGGGGTGAGGACGCTGGCTTGTGTTCTTGGGCTTGAAGGTGGCTCCCTCGGAGTGGCAGACACTAGGCAACTTCACCTTGCACAAATGCACAGGATTGCCTCTTGGGGAGCAAGAGAGAAGGACAAATTGTGAAGAGGAAGATAGACATTATTTGCCTATCTCTGTAAGGGAATGGAGAGCTTTGGGGTGTGAAGTATGAGGTATGGAGGGCCCCAGAATGCACCCCTTTGAGACTGACCTGTTGCTTCCCAGTCACCACGGGGGCCTTGAAATCATAGCTTACCTTTATGGTGCACTATTTTATTCATCTACTTCTCTTTATAAACTTGTGACATTCTAGGTTATCTTCACAATATTAATGGTGAACCGACTTTTATTTCCCATTAGGATCAAGCAAAGGGCACAACTAATAAATGACTGGACCAAGATCAGGCCTTAGGGCAGGGCTGTTTGTTATAGCCATCCTGGTGTCCCCCATAATGCCTACTACTTCCACGTACATGCTAATTAGCAAATAGTAATTGCAAATAGCAAATGTGTGTATGTTACTAGGGGCATTCTACCTCTGAGCTGCAACCCTAGCCCTATTTTTTATTCTTTATTTTGAAACAGGGTCTCACTAAGTTGCGGAGGGCCTCACTAAGTAGGTGAAGCTGGTCGCGAACCCGGATTCTTTGGTCTCAGCCTCCCAAGTACTGGGATTTCAAGCATGTGCCACCACGCCTGGGTTATAGCTTGATATTTTAAAAGAGCAATAAAAGTCTATTGAAGAGAAGATACAATGATACATTAAAATTTCACATATTATGAATTCTTTGCCTGGTATTACAAATGTAGCTTTTTTTTTGGTGGTGGTGGTGGGGGGGGGATTGAATCCAGAGGCATCCTACCTCCTGGCTATAATCCCAGTCCTGTTTTATTTTGTAACAGAGTATCACTAAGTTGCTGAGGTTGGCCTCAAACCTGAGATCCTCCTATCTCAACCTCCCAAGTACTGGGCTTATGGGAATGTGCTACCATGCCTAGCTCTATTTTTTTAATTATTCTTCTTTTTAATTTTTTTTCCCAAATGATTTTCTCATTCACTATAGTTCTATGCCACCACCATTCTCAACATGAATGGAGTTTGATTATCATTTAGGAGTTTTGGCCAGCCTGTAATGTCCACCCACAAAGGAAGAGGCAGTTAAGCTCAGAAGTGTTCACCTTTGAGAAAAAGTGATTTTGAATATTCAGCTTAAAGTACTCTTCTTTGTTTAGTTGAGTTTTGCGCCAGTGATTTGAACAACTACAATTGCGTAGACGTGGTCTGCCTGAAAGCACGAGCTCACAGGGAGCCCAGAGAGGAAGCAGGAGAAGCAGCAGGCACAGCCTCGCTGAGGAAGGGAGGGCAGGGAAGACAGCAGCTTGGTCCTTTGGTGCCTTGAGCCTTCACACCTCTTCAAGTTTTCTCGTGGGTGTGCACGTGTTTGTGTGTGTGTGTGTGTGTGTGTGTGTGTGTGTGTGTGTGTGCGCGCCCGCGCGTGCACGTTCATGTTCGCATGAATGAGACCAATGCAGGGAGGGAGGCACGTAAAGGACTTGGACTTCAGAATGACTTAGGTGACAGTGTTTTCTTTTTCACAGAGAGCAAGGGAAGCATCATCTCCAGTTGCCCTTCTTGTGTCATTCATGGGCTACAGGCATCACTGGGGCAGATATATTCTGGGACAGGAGATTTCTACAGAGGCCGTGGAATAGCAATAATTTACATTCTAGAATATATATGCCTCCATGGATTCTCATCACAGCCTGTATGTGATGATAATAAGGTAGGAGTTATTTTGTCCTTTTTTTTTTTCTTTTGTAGAACTGGGAATTGAACCCAGGGGCATTCTACCTCTGAGCTACACTCCCAGCCCTATTTTTATTCTTTATTTTGAATCAGGGCCTCACTTAGTTGTGGAGGGCCCTACTAAATAGCTGAGGCTGGCCGTGAACTTGCAATCCTCCTGTCTCAGCCTCCCAAGTACTGGGATTACAAGTGTGTGCCACCACGCCTGGTTTATTTTGTCCATTTTACAGATTAGGAGATTGAGTCTCAGGATGACTGTAACTACTGGCTGGACAAATATGCAGGACTTGGATCTGTTGGTTCCTCCCTCATTCAGTTCAGCCTCCATCCCTCCACCCTCGCATACCCCACACTGAGCTCCTTGTTCTGTTGATGCAATCCTGCTAACTTACATAGAGACACTTGGGACTCTGTGAACCCACAGTTCTGCTGTTGCCTACACCCACACCTCCCAACCAAACTATGGAAAATGCATCCCCTGACTCAGCAATTCACCATCTCCCCAAGGAAAGAGTGTGCGATCCAGCAAGGGGAGGGGCTGGCTTCTTTCTTTTCTCTGCTCCCCGCTTTCAGCTTTACCCTCACCCCCACACCACCTCACCCTTCTTTGCTAGTGAGGACCCTGGGGTCATTTGAATGACAATTGAGTACCAAGGTCCCCACTACCTTGTCATCTCTTTCCGGCTTTTCCTGGTTTAACAGTATGTTTGAGCTATTCCCTTATTTCTTAGGGCCAGTGGTTCTCAAATACTAGTATACTTAAGGATTTTCTGGAGATACTTGTTAAAATATAGGTTCCTGAGCCTTAAGTCTGAATCAGTCATCTGAGAAGAGGGTCCAGGCAGCCTTCCTTTCCAGTATGGTTGGAATCTAAAATGTCCTTCAAAAGCCTGCATGCTGAAGGCTCGGTCCCCAGCCTAAAGTTGGGGTGAGGCCTAGGGGAAGGAAGTTAGGTCACTGAAGGGTTACTGGGACCAGGAAGTGAACAGCCTCCCCCACTACATGCTTCTGTCATGATGTACTGTGCTGCTATTGGTTGCTTTTCTTGGGAGGGAGAATAAATTATTGTGATGCTCATAATACATGTTGAATAAAAAATCTTTTTAGTATTGCGAATTGAACCCAGGGGCATTCTACCTCTGAGCTACACCCACACACTTCCCCCCCCCCCTCCACCTTTTAAATAGTCTCACTAATTTACTGTTCATTGGTTTTGAACCTGTGATCCTCCTGTCTGAGCTCCCTAAGTACTGGAATTACAGGCAAGCACCACCACGAGAGGCTCACACATTGAAAATTTAAGTTGAGTCTCCTTGCTCTGACAACCATTGTTAGTTTACATCCTATTATGTATGGAGTTATGTTGAAGTCCTAATCCCCAGTATGTAAAAAAAATGTGGCCTGATTTGGACACAGGGTCGTTGCAGATGTAATCCGAGTAGTTTGGGCCCCTCATCCTTGATGACTGGTGCCCTTATAAGATAAGAGCTACAGGAAAACACCAGGGAGGAGACCATGTGACAATGCAGGAGTCATGTAGCTGCAATCCAAGGAATGCTACAGATTGCCAGCAAACCACCAGAAGCTAGGAAGAGACAAGGAAGAAGCCCCTGTGGGGTTGCAGAGGGACCACGGCCCTGCTGGCACCTTGAATTGGGCTTCTGAGACAATACATTTCTGTTACTGTAAGCCACCAGTGTGTGATGTTTTATTAGGGAAACACATACACATCCTCCCTTGAAGTTGCTGAAACGTATCCTTAATGATCTGGGGGTTCCAGAGTAGTTTCATACCTCTTCCTGTAGTCTGTCCACCTTTTCTTAGGGAGATCCCAGGTAGGAACCTATAGGCTACACTCCAGTCCAGCTAGTTGACCAGAAAGAAACCTTCTTCAGGAACCTGTTTTTTTTGTTGTTGTTTTTGGTTTTGTTTTGTTTTGTTTTGTCCATACAACATTATACTTTGATTATTAAGAGAAACATCTAGTTGCATATGGCTTAGTATTCAACATCTCTTGATTCCTTTTTTTTTTCCTGCACAGCCTTCTGGTATCTATTTGGTGGCACTTGTTGATGTTGAGTGTCACCAAACAAGTGACATAGAACAGAGAACAGTGTAAAAATAGGCCAAGCAAGGGGCCAGCGATAGGAGGCTGGAGGCTGGGTGATTAGTTAGTGAACTTGGTTGGACAGAGACAAGTGTTGCTTTGGGGAACTTGTGCTTACATCCTTGAAGAGAAATAACTACAGCCCTGTTGAGTGTTGAAAGTTCTGGCCCAAACAGAGACGCCCTGCCTCTTTTAATGCATAGAAATCTTAGTTTATCCAAACATGCAATTAAAGGATTTATCGGAGGGCTGGCTTGGTCACCACATTCCGTGTTTATGCTTAGGAGTTTGTTATTCTTTAACCTTCTGGGTGTGTATGGGACAGATATGAATGATTAACACGCTAAAGAAAATAAAAGCTCTTTCTATTTTATCAAAGAAGTATCTTCACCATTTTCAGGCTCCCCATTGGTCTGCGAACACGTTTGTTTGAACCAGAACTTTTAAAACACTATTGACTTCTCTTCAGTTTCTAGGGTACACTTCCTGATGACAGAGGCTGCTTCCGACTATTCAGTTAAGTCAAACTAGGATTGCTAGCAGCCTTCATCTTACCTCATCGCTGGGATATTTTTCCTTCCAGTGCTTTGAGTCTGTTTATTAAACAAATAAAAAGTGAATGAAATAAATCTCTGCAGGTATGCACATTGTTTGGCAAGTGAGGAAGAAGATACACACTAGGTTCTTGCAGGGTCTAGGCAAGGATAATCATAGCCTGTTGTACAGGATTGTCTGACACTCTGCATAAAGGGTAGAGTACCCAACTTCAACAGTAGGGTTACTCTGCCTGGGCACCATTGGCATCTTGGGGCTGTGGTAGGGACACTCCTGTGCACCAGAGGATGGTTATCAGCATCCCGGCCTCTCTGCACTAGAAGTCAGCAGCATCCCCCCAACAATGACAACTATAAATGTCTCCAGACGTTGCCCAATATCCCCCTGCAGGGAAGGCAAAATTGCATCTGGTTGAGAAGCCTTCTCTAGAGAATCATAATATGATGTAATGAGACAGGACCTCAAGTTTAGAAATATTTAGAGCCTAGAACGCTTGCTTATCTATAGCAGGAACTTTTGGTTTACAGTGCTGTGGTCTTGTGGGTTCATTGATTCATTCACTCAATATTTGTAAAACACTGATTATTTAGTTTAGAATAAGTGAAACGAGGAAGAAGGGTCAGGTTTAAGTTGAAGAGCTGGCTGTGGGTCATTGAAAAGGGGACAGAGCAATCTGACTCGGGGTCATTACCAAGGAGTGTCAATATCCTTCTGAGATGCACTCCCTTACTTTTTTTTTTTTTTTTTTTAATGTGGTACTGGGATTGAACCTGGAAGTATTCTACCTCCAAGCTACATCCTCAACCATTTCAAACATTTTTTTTAAACAGGGTCTCCCTAAGTTGTTGAGAGCTTCACTGAGTTGCTGAGGCTGGTCTCAAACCTTCGATCCTCCTGTTTCAGCCTCCCAAGTACTGAGATTACAGGGGTGTGCAACCACCCTGGCACTCCCTTATTTTTAAAGTGAGAGGAAGTCATTTTCTTACACACCTCCCCAAATCACCCACTTCTAGAATTTTAACAGGAGTTTTGTTTTTGTTTTGCGGTACTAGGGATTGAACCCACAAGCATTCTACCTCCAGGCTGTACCTCCAGCCCTATTTTTATTCTTTATTTTTGAAACAGAGTCTCACTAAATTGCAGAGGGCCTCACTAAAGTAGTTAAGGCTGGCTGCAAACCTATGATCCTTCTATCTCAACCTCCCAAGTACAGGGATTACCAGTGTAAGCCACCACACCTGGCTGACCAGAATCTTGAATATTTTCTCCCAGGAAAATCTCCTAAGCCCTTTCCAGCCCCAGAGCAGCCCACTTGCTATTGGTTTGGCTTCTGGAACACTCCTGGCTAATTCTGAGTTATTCCTAATGTCTTAACCTAAATGTTCATTCTTAAAAGATTTCTTTCTAGCCCTCACCCTCCTTTCTCACCTGGACCTTATTTTCATCCAGTCTATCACACCCTTAGTTGACGATATAATTTTGTGCATGTGTGGTTATTATTTCTGCTACTAGACGCTTAGTTTCTGACATGTAGGGGTACTAAATAAATACTTGTTGAATTAATAAATGAATTAATTAATTAGTGAATGCAGCCACTTGCTAAGTTATATTTCTCACCTTCTATTTACAAGAGCACCATCTGTATAATATCTCCTTCAGGAAGGAGTGCTCTGAATGTGTTATTATCTGAGGTTAGTACTTGCATTCATTGATCACATCCATTCTTGTTTCTAAGCCAGTCATAATTTTGGTAAAAGTGACCAAAACATGACTAATCACAAGGAAGAAAAATTGCCAGTTTTGGCTTGTCATGAAATGTGGACTCAAACACAGCTTTGCTCAGAGAGGTGACCTATTCCCTCTGCAGACTCAGGTAGCCTGGAATTCAGACAGCATCCCATTTATCTGCAGAATCATACAGCTGGGGTGCTAAGCGATGGGCTTAAAATTAACACAGGGCCCTAAATGCCAAATTTTATGTGGATCAGAGAGAAACAAACTTTATAGCTGGGTGATGGGAAAATGTGACTCAAAGTAATAGGGCTTCTGCCTTGTAGCTCTTAGTCATCCGATCCTATTGCTCACAGATGGGCTGTTAAAAGAGCTTCATGAACGTGGCCGCACCAACTAGGTGAATTTGACAACTGTTGGCACTCAGAAAGTCAGAGCTAGACCTTTTAAAGACTTGCTCTAACTGAAGTTGCAAGCAGTTATGCACTCCTCTGTTAGTTGAACTAAGATGAGTTAGCTGGTGGCAGAAAATAAAAATACTGGGAGTCTGTAACCAACTTTGGGATGAACTCTCTGGTCCATTCTGGAACACAAACAGCCCGTTTGGAGACAAGGGCAATAAAAGTGAAGACCGAAGAGTACTGAGCTGAGATGGCAGGGAGGAAATGGATTCCAGTTCTCGATCTTCAGTGCCAAATGTTTACTCGTGGTACATTTGCATCCAATGGGCCATCTGTAAACTCAGTATTTCAAAGATGATTTAATTAAGTCTCATAGTCTGAATATTAAGAGTGAGGAAGCCACAGGTAAAATTTAAGAAAAGGGTAATAAATATAGGATTGAGAAGTCCTCCACCACCTTCCCTGCAAGGGCTCCAAGTGCCTGTAGAGACTTCCATTCTTATGAATACTGGTCAACTGGAATCGCAGTTTTACAAATTAAAGTGATTCCGAGATTATCTACTTCTACATTCTGAATGTTATAGATGAAAATACTGCTGTCTGGAGAGCATTCATGTCTTTTCCAGGGCCCCAGGGCTGGAATTCATATTTTCTCTGAGGTTCAGTTTCCCCATCTGCTCTGTGGAGTGACTGACATCAATAAAGTACTTCTTGGTGACTTGGGTCTCTTCTCTGCCAGGCACTGGACAATGAATGACACCTGCTTATCCCTGGATTCCCTGTGGCCACTGGCACTGTGGGAATTTTGCAGCACCTTTGGGAGAAAACCCAGTGCATTTTGTCAGCTTCATCCCTACTATGCCTGAGCCGTAAACACAGGTAGGAACAGGGGATGGGATGACACCTGGCACTCTAGCCAGCAGACTTTTCTCTTAAGGAGAACAGAAAGATCAGGTGAAAGAAAATCAGAAACAACAGAGCTGAATTACCTAATAGTCATATGAGCTTATTCTATGTTCCAGGTAGATCTCATGCAGTTGTTACTGCAGAGTTCTAGGAAGTATTTTTGTCATAGGAATTTGAGTGACAAATATCATATTCCAATAAAAATGCTAAGACTCACTCCCCATGAGGACCTAGTGAAGTAATATTTATCCCACTGTGACTCTTAGGGTCCTCAAAGCCTCATCATGACATACAGGTTTTTTGTTTGTTTGTTTGTTTTTTGTGGTACTGGGGATGAACCCAAAGGCATTTTACCTCTGAGCTACACATCCAGCCTATTTTTAGTTCTTTATTTTGAAATAGGGTCTCACTATGTTGTGGAGGGCTTCACTAAGTAGCTGAGGCTGGCTACAAACCTGTGATCCTCCTGTATCAGCCTCCCAAGTACTGAGATTACAAGCATGCACTACCATGCCTGGCATAGTTTTATTATTAAATTCTGACTAAGAGTCTAAACTAGACTCAATTCTGGATGTACATTGTCTGCACCTGGGATCTAAAAAATAAGAAAATGTGGGCTTGGGTCCCACCACTGACCAAATTTATCAGAGTTTCTAGGGATGGGTGTGCATAACAATGGTTTTGATGTTGTTTGTTCATTTGGTGTTGAGGACTGAACCCAGGGGTATTCTACTTCTGCGCTACTGACCCAGTCCTTCTTTGTATTTATTTTCATTTTGAAATAGGATCCTGCTAAGTTGCTGAGGCTGGCCTTGACTGTAGGATCCTCTTGTCTCAGCCTCCTAAACATGGGATTACAGGTGTGCTCCAGGCTCAAAACAGTGTTTTAAAAAGACCCCCAGATGATCTGCAGGCAGGGTGAAGAGTCACTGATCTAAATTTGCAGAACTACCCCCCTTTGCAGAAGCCACACTCTCCCATGCATTTATATCACAATGGGAGTTTATACCAGCTGCAAAGTCGTGTGTGTATTCGATGTGTAGGCGGGAGTGGATGGGCAAGCTTGCCATAAAGATGATGTTTCATGCTGACCTTTTGGTAAATACAATGCGTGCTTTTTTCAGTGTTCTACTTTCAAATGTTTACCACTTGCTTTTGCAACCACTGATTAAAACAATGCCACATCAATTCCTCTTGCTTCCCCCCTTTAAAAAAAGAAAAAGGTACGTAGGTTTGCATTAATTAGGAGGCTGTGTGTGAAGATTGTTATACACCTAATTACAACTGTAGAGGTAGAAGAAGTTATATAGTTAAGGAAGGAAATTAACACACAACTAGTACCAAGCAATGGCCTGTGACACATTCCTGGGATTAACCGCTCTTATTATTTGAATGTATTCTCCTGGTGTAATATAATATCTTTTTTTTTTTTTTTTAAGCTAAGCATACCGGCTTCCCCCCTTAGTTCTGGTCTTGAATAGTGACTTTATCAGAGCAACAGTTTTCTTATAAGTCTCATGATAACTTGGCATAACCAAAGATAGTTGTCATTCCATGTTCCCTTGACTTCCAATGAGACCTCTAGACAACACAGTTCCTCCCAGCCCAGCCTCACCTGGGGATTTCTCTTTACTCTATATCATTGCATGTTGCTCTTCCCTGGGGTTTCTCCAAAATCTCTACCTCCCCCTTAAGATTAGAACAGGAGCCCATTCATAAGACATCTGACCAAATGATGTTACCTTGCATATGACATTCCTTTTGAGATGCTTCGTTAGGCTTTCTTGAAAACATCACTAGATTACAGAGATATTTAATACTTTGGAACAACTGGCACATTTAGTTTGGGCTTCTAAGGGGTATGGAATGTGAATTCCTTTGAGGGTATGTTTATAGTAGTGATTCTCAACCTGGAGATTTTGGTCTCCTTAGGGCTGTGAAATTATTCCAAGAGGGTTCTTTTTCTATTAGGTTCACCAGACATCTTGGTTTTCCATATCATAGCATTCCTCAAAAAAACGACATTGCTTACCTATTTGTTTCCCAATTAGTATCTATTTTATTTCTAGTCCTTTAACATTATAGTATCCTGTATTGGCCTTTATCTTGTTTTTATAGGCTATTTGTAATTTGTCAAAGTCATTCTGATCTTAATTTTATCACAGATGTTAATAAGACAATTGGAATGGATGTCATCTGTAAGTTAAGAGTCCTCATAACTTGTTTGCTTCAGTCTCTGATAAAATGTTAAATGTGCTAAGACTGCAGTCCTGGCTGTACATTAGATACCAAGTCACACCTAAAATTTACATTACACATCATCACTCGTTTTGATGGCTACTTCCTAGTCCTGTCTATTCTTAACTGAAGGATGATCCAGATATTCTGTATATATAGCCTGTTGATAGGAAAACTATTTGCGGTCAACACTATGAGTCTTACTTTAATACATGTTGCAGTAAATCCTATCACAGGATACAAGAGAAGGAAGCATATCTGGGAACGAGCTAACCTTCATTTCACTTGGCAAAGACATCAGTAATAAATGAAAGCCACCAGAACCCTCCTAGAGACATTTAAGTGTTTTGCCTGTTCCGTTTTCCTCTTTCCCTGAAAAGAGAGACCACCACTGAGGTAAGAAGAAACCTCTCTGCTGTTGTAATAGTGGATGAACAGTCACCAGCTCCCAGCGAGCAAAAGCTCAGAGCTCAGTGTGCTTAGTGTCTTGAAGTAGTAACGCCAAAGAGAAGGGAGAAGAGGCTTGGGCTTCCCCTGGCTGTTGTCTCCTCCAGCATTGGAAGGCTTTAGATTCTTCTTCAGGGTTGTCACCTAATCTAGTCATTCCTCTAAGTCTGGCTGGTGTGGAGGGATGGATGGGGATTTCATAGGGAGTTCTACCCCTCTTTGGCAGGTGGCCTGCGATCCAACACTCTGGGCTCTGTGGGCACTGCCAAGCAGCAGCCAATGGCATCCTGGGAATTTGCCTGCCCTTCCTGACAGATACTCAGGAGATTAGCCTTGTTCTCAGGGCCCCAGGGGGTCACCACTGGAATGTGTGGGCTCATGCAGAGCACTCTCTCTCCCTCTCTCTGGAGAGATGTATTTGTGTCCTCCTAGTATTGGTGACTAAAACACAATCTTTTTTTTTTTTTGTGGTACTGGGGATTTGGGGATTGAACCCAGGGGCATTCTACCTCCAAGCTACACCCCCAGCCCCATTTTTTATTCTTTATTTTGAAACAGGGTCTCACTAAGTTGTGGAGGGCCTCACTAAGTAGCTAAGGCTGGCCATGAACCTGTGATTCTCCTGTCTCAGCCTCCCAAGTACTGGGATTACAAGTGTGCATCACCATGCCCAGCACACAATCATATATATATACACACACACACACACACACACACACACACACATATATATATATATTCATCATATACGTAGTAGAACAAGTTTTCTCCTTATCTGAATAGAATGAATGTTTTTGATATTTTTATTAATGTTTTGGATTTTTTGAACAAGGTCTGTGAGTGTGTGTGTGTGTGTGTGTGTGTGTGTGTGTTTGGTACTGGGGAATGACTCCGGAGATGTTCTACCTCTGAGCCACGCCCCCAGGCCTATTTTATTTGTTATTTTGAAACAGGGTCTCACTACCTTGCTGAGGGGGCTCACTAAGTTGCCAAGGCTGGCCTTAAACCACTCTTCTTCCTACCTCTCAAGTACAAGGATTACAGGCCTAAGCCACCATGCCCAGCTTAACGAGATTTTACATATAGCCAATGGAGAGAAAAGAGGCAAAGAAAGCCATTCGACAATATAGTCGTGCTGGGTCTTTTCATTCACAGCAGACCTTAAGTCACTTCAAAAGGAATTTCAGGATGCCATTTCAATTTGGTCTCTGCTTTCTGATGGCAACTCATTGTGGGCATGGGGCAGCTACAGAAGTGAGGGAATACTGCCCGGCTCTGGAGGACACAGGCACTAGTGGGGAGAGAGGAGAGTACATGATGGACAGTGAAACAGAATAGTTGGAAGCCTGTGATAAATGCTATGATCATGTTAAGAAAAACAAACCACCATGGAAGCAAAGAGAAGAGATGGCTGACTCTGACGAAGCCCACTTGTCTGAGGCCAGCCCTGGCAGGAGGCAGAAGCTCTGTCAGGCAGGCCCTGCTGCAGGAGGACTCACGACATGCTCCATACCTGGTGAGGAGTCCATGCTTCCTACATAATGGTCAAGTGGGCTTTCTGGGGAGCACAGTAAGAAAACGATGCTCATTTTCAGACTTTTATAACTAGACAACTAGAAGGGCTAGCCCAAAAGTCTGGTGGATTGGCGGTAACTGTTTTCGACAATTTCTCTTCCTATTACGAAGCCTGAGTATCACCAGGCATGGTGGTGCATGCCTGTAATCCCAGTACTTGAGAAGCTGAGACAGGAAGATCACAGGTTTGAAGCCAGCCTCAGCAACTTAGCAAGGCCCTCAACAACTTAGTGAGACCTATTTCAAAATAAAAAATGAAAAGACCTGGGGGTATAGTTCAGAGGTAGAGTGCCTATGGGTTCAACCTCCAGCACCAAATGTAAAAGTAGTTAATTAATTAATTAATTCTAAAAAAGCCTGATTCACAGGATCAAGAAGAAGAAAGTTTTGTTGAGCTAACCAACATAATTAGCAATAAAATCTAATGAATGCAATTTGCTTTCCTTGACATAATTTGGTATGTCCATTTCTAGCCATCTATTCTTGCTAGTAATATAGAAAAGGCAAACAGCGGGTTATGATCGATGGGACATTTTCATTGTTCTTCTAAGGGATTAGTAGTGTCCTGGGAAATGCACTATTGAGTCTGTCTTTGCTTCTGGTGTTTGTTTTCTAAAACAAATATGTAATTCCTAGGGAGGAAGTCTCACAGAAACTACTTGCAGGATTCAATAGGCATTTCTCCCACCAGCATAAAAGTGAGGTTTTTCTCAATTACTTCCTGTTTTTACAATATATGGCTTAGTGGCAAGAATGTCTGTAGCAACTGAACAGGAAATTGAGAACCTTCAAAGAAGCTGATGGGTTCCCTACCCCAGTGCCGTAACCAAGCCGGTCAATTCAGGGGCACTTTAAACATTTAGGTAGTTCAACATTGCCAGCACTGCAATCTGTCCAGTTCTTCTCACTGCTGAGACACACCCCTACTTCTCCTGCTTTGTCAGGAACCTGTGCAGCTTCCACTTTATATTGGTCCTTCTTCTTTCCCACCCACCTGCCAGGAGGTGCAGCCTGACCCTAGACCTGCAAGCTTGTCTCTCCCAACACAGATCACTGCTGGAATCCCTGTCCCTGTACGCTGCCTGTCCAGCGTGAGGACACCATTTCTTCTTTTAGCTCTCTGGCAACCCCACTGTTGGCTTGGATCGTGACCTATTACATGGAGGTACCGGAGCACAGTGGTGAAAAACCCAGGCTTTCAAGTTCCACTGTCTGGGTTCAAAACCTCATCCTCCCACTCCCTACCTGTGTTATTCTGACCAACTTTCTAAGCTCAAGTTTTCAAACCTGCAAAATGAAGCTGATGGTGATACTAATAATAGCACTCAGCTCACGGAGCCACTGGAGGAATAGGTGAAATAATCTGTGGCTCCGAGCCAGCTGTAGGAAGTGCTGGAGGAAGCCTCCATGTCCTGTCTCACTCCACCTGCATCTAGCACCAGTGCCCTGAAACTGTCCACTGAAAGGGGATATCCCTTCTGGCCACTCCCTGGCCTCCAAGCCCTTCAGTGGGTCACTGCTTCCTACAAAGAAACAAATGTCTTGTCTGGGCAAAGGAGGTCTTGCTGGGCTGGCTCTTGCTCGTACCCCTGGTTCTGGCCATGCTGACCTGCCGCCGGTGCCTGCAATGTGCGAGGTACCCTTACCTTTCTGGTTGCTCCTGCTGCTCCCTTCATTGGGCCCCCTTTCTTTGTGAACATGCGATTGGCTTAGGAGACTGCCGAGATCTCTCCGCTTTGTGCCCAATCCTAGCCCCATCCATGGTTATGTGATCTCAATCAGATTTATTTACATTCATGTGTTCCCACTAATTACTAAACTTCTTAGGGGCAGGAGCTGTGATTTAACTACTCACTGGATACCTGAGTCTGATGGGGTTTTCAGTCAAGGTAGCACTGTGCAAACAAATGAATTCAGGGAATTCTAGAGTTGGGATACATACGGACAGCCTACCCCAGCACAGAGCAGGGAGAAGCCAGCGAGCAGGGCCCTGCTGGGACTTTGTGTGTGTATGTGTGTGTGTGTGGGGGGGGGGTACTGGGGATTGAACCCAGGGGCATTCTACCTCCAAGCTACACCCCCAGTCCTATTTTTTTATTTTGAAACAGGGTCTAAGTTGTGGAGGGCATCGCTAAGTAGCTGAGGCTGGCCACAAACCCAGATCCTCTGGTCTCAGCCTCCCAAGTACTGGGATTACAAGCATGTGCCACCACGCCTGGCTCCTGGGACTTTCTTCATCTTTGTTTCTTTTCTTCCTCACCTCCTCCTTTTTCACTATTTGGTCTCAGTATCTTTCCATTATTCGTTGTAAATGAGAAACCATAACTGTGTTTGATATCTATGACATCTGTGATCCAGTGCAATCTCTAAATACAACTTATATTTTGTCAGAAAATCCATAAATGTTCTTTGGTGTTGTAATGTCCTTACTCTGCTCAGAAAGCTTTATGCATTCAATACAGCTTTAAAAACGTTTACTTTTAAGCTGGGTGTGGTGGCGCACACTTGTAATCCCAGTACATAGGAGGCTGAGACAGAAGGATCGCAGGTTCGTGGCCAGCCTCAGTTAACTTAGTGAGGCCCTCTGCAACTTAGTGAGACCCTGTTTCAAAAATAATTAAAAAATAGGGCTGGGGGTGTAGCTTGGAGGTAGAATGCCCCTGGGGTTCAATCCCCAGTGCCGCAAAAAAAAAAAAAAAAAAAAGTTTACTTTTAGCTGGGTGCAGTGGCACACACCTGTAATCCCAGGACTTGAGAGACTGAGATAGAAGGATCAAAAGTTCCAGGTCAGCCTCGTCAACTTAGACCTTCAGCAACTTAGTGAGACCATTTCTAAATAAAAAATAAAATAGGGCTGGGGGTATACCTTAGAGGTAGAATGCCCCTGGGTTCAATCTCTAGTACCAAAAAAAAATTTACTTTTAAGTTACTATGAAATGGAATATGAAGCACACATATTCACCATCAACATTTATTCAAGTCTCCTCAAAATTAAAACTGCCTGACTCTTAATTGCCAAAACAGCTAACAATGGTTAAGGGGGAAACGTGGTCGCGTCTTTAGGAATATGTACTTCCTCTACCATGAAATAATGACCAACAAGAGAAATCATCTCAAGGTTCAATAAAGAAAACAAGATGTATCTGATATCTGAAACATCAACACATTTCCTGTGAGAGGCAGGAAATATGTATTCTGTGCAGGTGTAAATCTGTTCCACCAACTAATTCCCTTGGTAGTTGCACAGTACATGGATCATGGAGATTTCCTTTAAGACAAAATTAAAAACACTTCCCCCACCCTAAACAATGGTTCATATGAAAGCATGCCATTTTATGTTTCCTGGACTCACTGAAAAATAGTTAAAACTGTTTTAAACAATTGAAACGTTGATTGAATCGATGAAAAATAAGAGATGGAAGGATGTCAGTTTTATTAACCCTGTGTTTCAGGGAAAGACATGAGGGTAGAGAGGACTGGTGTTCAAGTGCTCCTCTTCCGAGTACTGGTGCAGC
>PVLC010033179.1:0-17692 GCA_004027655.1 Graphiurus murinus | reverse complement strand
GAGCCGGGCGTGGTGGCGCACGCTTGTAATCCCAGCATTCGGGAGGCTGAGACCGGAGGATCCAGGTTCGCGGCCAGCCTCAGCTACCTAGTGAGGCACTCCGCAACTCAGTGAGACTCTGTTTCAAAATAAAGAATAAAAAGGGGCTGGGGGTGTAGCTCGGAGGTAGAACGCCCCTGAGTTCAATCCCCAGTACCGCAAAAGAAAAAAAAAAAAAAAAAAAAAAGAATTAGATAGATGAATAGGTGGAAAGGTAGGTAGGCAGATAGATTAGATAGATGGATGATGATGATGATAGATAGATAGATAGATAGATAGATAGATAGATAGATAGATAATAGATGGATGAAGATAGTGTTCTTAGAGAACTTACAAATATTCAATGCAAACCATGATGTTGAAAAATTAGGAGTAAAAAGGAATGAATTAAATTCAAAACTCTATGTAAAATGAGTTTTAAGTTCCTTCAATAAATTATTTGCCCATTACACAAGCCAAAGATAATACTCTATGTATGTAGAACATTTTATGGCTTGTAACCTTCTTATGTAAAAGTGACTTTTTAATTAACTCTCTTATTCTTTAAGTTGGCTCAATTTTTAAAAATTTCTCTCTGATAATGGCCATTCAAAACAGCATGATCACTGCATGTAATGGAATATGACAAGATTGCCCATTAACTCATTCTCTAAAATACTCTTAAGTAACTGGCTTGATGCAATATTTAGAATGGTGCAATCAAGTGGGAAATCTTGCTCTTAAGGAAAGTGACTCCTAGCACAAAGATTACAGCAGTTTTCCTTCAACCTTTTATCCACAAGCTTTCAGCAATAATTGTCCCTCCTGAAATTAAGTGTTCTAAATCAAATTAAAGTTTTAAAACAATGTTTTCTTCTTTAGAGAACAGATTTTAAAATATGATAAAAAAGAATTCTTGCTTTTGTGTGTACCTGTGTGCTTTTCTATGATAATATTAATCACAATCAATCACCACTGGCTTTTCAATTATAAAATTTATTTGGAACATTAAAATTAACAGAATTGATGTGAGTTCTTTATTTCACAAGAGGATTTTTCTAAATGTTACCCTTCCAAGCCCCAATTTCTCTTTACCTAGTTGAAGTACAACGGTTTGATCCATAGTTAAACCACATTTCTTGGGCCACAATTTAAAGAATCAATGACTTCTAGCAATTAAACATAAATGTGTCTATCTACACATTATCTATCATCTGCAGCAGAATCTCCTAGTGGAGTATTTTTTAAATGTAAATTCAAACTATTACCCAGATTTACTGAGTCAGAATCTCTGAAAATAAGACAGAGTAAACTGCATTTTAAAAATACTCCTAAGAGCTCTTTGAACATATTAAAACCTGAGGTGTTTGCTATAACTCCTCATCTAGAACCCTTGACTTATTCACTGAAACTTTATGAAGAAGGGAGAATAAATACATTCCTACTACATATATATGTATAACAGATGCATTGCCAAAATATTATATTTAAGCTTACACTCATTAGCTGTAAAGCAGTATGTTTGGATTTTTAAATAAAAAAATAGCCATACAAAATTAGATGTAAAGGAAATTGGATGCTTATCACTGAGGCCAAGATGTAATAAAGAACACAGAATGATAGCATAAAAGTATCTAGCTCGGACTCAAAATCAGATCAATGAAGTCATCGTTTATTCATTCCTCAACAAACTTGTGCCAAGTCTTCTATTCTTTCTTAGGCTTACAGAAACAAGTAAACTTCCACTCAAATAGGAGGTGATGGTAGTTGAAAGCCAAATGCCATCAGAAATTAAAAATAAAGGAGAGAGACAGGCATGGTGGTGTGTCCCTGTAAACCCAGTACTTGGGAGGATGAGACAAGAGAATAGAGGGTTTGAAGCCAACCTTAACAATTTCACGAGGCTCTCAGCAACCTATCAAGATCTTGTTTCAAATCAAAATAAAAAATAAAATAGGGATGGGGGTATAACTCAGAGGTAGAATGTCCCTGAGTTCAAGCCTCTCTACCACAAAAAAAAAAAAGAAAGAAAAGGAGAATAGAAACAAGTATAGATGAAAGCTTAAAGGAAGGATGAAAGAAGACAGAAAATTAACCAAATTGAAGCTAAGGAAAAATTGGGGTCAAGAGAATGTGCCCTTGGTATATCAAAGTTAAATTTTTATAACTGGAGGGAAGAATTTTAAAATCTGGAAGAGAAAGAGAAAGAAGCAAATGGATTAAGTTCCCAGAAGAATGAGGCCAAGATGTAATAAAGAACTCAGAATGATTGTGCAGACTTAATCAAGCATCTCAACCCCTTCTAGCATCAGAAGAAGCGATTTTGGAATAAGCACCCAAGATGACAAAGAAGGCTTGTTCTGAGCAAGGTTCCTACGTGGTTTCAGAGCAGGGCAGGAACCTGATCTGAGGATGGAATGCCATATTATTTGAGGAACAAGGACAAAGGTATTAGACACTGAGAGCAAGGGCCTTATTCTGGGAGGTAGCCTTCAGCCAGAGCCTTTAGTAGTGACAAAGAGCCTGCTTAGGGTACTGTCACTGAAAGCCTTTTTCTCAATGTGAGCTGTTGTAACACCGAGCATATTTGCATGAGAAGACATAAAAATGGTGATACTGGTTATGAGGATGAGGATGATTAGAATAGATGTTCTGATGCACCACCCATGGACTATGCAAGATTATTTTCCTCTGGCTTCTGCGAGAGTGCCTGGCTGACAGTTCTCTGCTGCCAGCCTTCTCAGCAAATTAATCTCAACTGAGGAGAGCTGCCTTCCCCATGGTAGTGATTCTCTGCCAGCAGCCATCTGCACCCATTGACTGATGAATGCCAGGATATAGACTCCTGTCTCCTTGTCCCAACTTGAAGCAAGGCTGAAAACCCAACTCTGTTTCCAAAGAGTTGGCTATGATCTTTGTTGCTACTGAATAGTAATCCAACTTCTTTCTATATCCACTCCTACTACCTTTCCTTCCTCTGCAGATGGAGTTTTCACATAAAATACAGGATGCCCAGTTTAGTTGGAGTTTAGATAATTATGTCCCAGAGATGGCATTATACATTAAATATTATTTATTATCATAAATTTAAATTTAATTGGTCATATGATACTTTTATTTGCTGAATGTGGCAACCCTTTCCATAGGTATTAATTCTGGGAGTACTCTCTAAAAAACTTTCTTCACACTAATCTCCATCTCAAGAGTTGGCCTCCCAGGTAACCTGACCTCAGACAGTTATTAAATTTTGGAACATAAACAGCTGGTGGGAGGCTGGAAATGAGGAACCATGTGTGGGGATAGATGGAATATGAATAATTCCCAACACAAGGTTGCAGAATAATAGTGTATATATTAACCTTCGGTGACACACAGGGATGGCATCCATGTGGAAGGACATACACTGGAATATGGGATTCATGGAGATACTGGGAAATATTAGGAAAATAGTGTAATTATAATAGCAATGGAATTGGGTTACTGTTGTAGGAGACAACGCTTTAGAAGAAAAGATAATAAATAGCTGGAAATGTCTAGCAATTAAACATCAAGTGTGAAAGACAGAGGTGTTCAAGGAGACCAGGAGATACTTGGTGGCAAGTTGATACCTTTTTGACCTACAAGGCCAATGGTTTCTTTTTCCTGCTGTAAGCAGATATTAAGATAAAAGCTTACCATTCCTTCCCATAAGACTTTGGTCTGCACCATTATCCCAAAGTTTAAAGAATGATGTATCGGCATGGAATTGCACACAAAATCAAATCAGAACAATGGAGGTGCAGCAGTAAGCTGAAATTTGGTGGTCTTCTCACATACTACACCATGCAAAATCTGCCAGATTTACAGAACAAAGAGAAGCTCAATTAATTGTACCTAAGGCACTAGCTTGGATACAATATTTTACAAGGATGGATAACATTCTCCAGAGGATAATTTGATTATTCACAAATACATACACATATGTATGCAGATAATGGCCCCTTGTCCCGAAGAAGTAAATCCTTAGGTGTGAGAGCAAAAGAATGGAAAGGAAATGATCTCTTATTACTCCCTGTCATTTGGATAATTTTTTGCTCCCTATTTCATAACATTAAGTTCTGTGAGTTGAGAAGTCCTACCTCTCAAAGAACAAATGCTTCTACCAGGGGAAACAGCAAGGGTGTCATTCAGTTCCTTGCAAATTATATATCAGAATGAGTTATAGAGTATCAGGAATATACATGCACACAACACTTGGTGTGTTTTCTCCAGATCTTCCCCTACTTCTTCCCCTTCCCCATACATGTCATTGAGATTGGTACTGATAGTTTCCTACATTTACATATCGTTATTTAAACTGTTGTCATTGAATTTTGCTCTACGGCTTTAGTTTCACTTTGGTTTCACATGATAAGGGACCAGCAGGTGAGAAGTCACCAGGCTAAGACAAGGATAATTGAAACTGATCATCAAAAGGAGGTAAAATTATACTTACACAACAGAGATAAAGAGAAGAATCTTTGGCATACAGGTGAGCCACTTAGATATTGCTTATTACTGCCTTGTCTAATTATGATAGTACATGAACAAATACAGAAGTCATGGTCTTAAAAGAGCATAGTGGCCACCAAAGACTTGAGTATAATCCTAAGAAGTACTATAGCAAAACAAGATGGAACAGGTATAGAAAACAAGAAAGCAGAAGAGTGCTAGAATGGCATAGAAATCAAAACAAGCTTTCTCTAAATTCAGAGTATATACATTTCTCCTCTAACCTTCTCCTCATTTCCTAAGAATTAAAATCTATTGTCACTAAAAAAAAAAATCACATCATAGATAATGCAAATTAATGTTTATTAAGAAACTCCTATGTGTCAGATAATTCTATTATGTTATTCCTCTTTAATTCTCATAAAAATTCTGTAAGTCTTAATTCTTACATATTAGGAAATTTAATTTTAAGAAGTGACTGATGAAAAGGTACTTGTAATAAAATATGACTATAGAGAAAACTAATAGGATACTAATAGGATTATAGGCTTTGTACAGACTGAATAGGATTGTGGAGATTCAAAACAGAACTGAGATGGCTGAATATAAATCCTCAAAAGCAGCACTGTGCAATAGAACTTCCTGGTGTGATACAAATATTCAAAATCTTTACAACATTCTGAAATGTATGGTGATAGGAATGTTCTATATCTATATGGTAGTAACTATTCAATGTGATTATGGAACAATAAAATGTGACTAATGCAAATGAGGAATTGAATTTATAATTTTAACTATTTTGAATAGGAACTTAAGTAATCACATGTATTAGACAGTTATGACTCTACATGATTCCTGGAATTTCTCCTGTGCCTCTAATGAAATATACCCAGGGTTTCAGGTGGTGGTCACAAGATGAGCAATACAGCTCTGTCTTTCCAAAATTAGATCTCTTCTCCCCCAAGTTATGACAGAATTGGATTCACTGAATGCCAAGCTATAATTCTTAGGTAGAGCAAATGTATTATGGGCATTAATTAAAGACTTTTTGCAGCCACTACTGAGTACAGAGAGACCCTATTATACAGAAATAGTCAGAGCTATTTTTCATTTTTCACTGCTCCTTGTCTGGGTAAATTTTAAATTCTCAAAAATAATGTACTGATATGTTGAGTTAAACAGCTGGTTCCTAGATTTTGGTTTTGTGCCTGTTTTTGTTTAGAAAGGCTGGTGTTATTTTGTTTCACTGTTAGATTCATTTTGAAATGTCTCCAGTTCACTGTTTACTGCCAATATAACCTCCTTCTCCAGGGATTTCAGCCAAATAAATTTTTCCTGATTAGGTTGCTCATCATTATCTTCTGAGCCTTAAGTATCATCTGGCAATCTGGCAATTTTGTGAAACATTAAGGCAGGCTCTATTTCAATTTTTGCCTTTTATCTTTTAACTTTCATTAAAGAGAAACTATTTTGAGGCCACTGCTGAAATGTGACCTCAAATATTTCATAGGGTTTGACACCTTGCCAAATCTACAAAAACCTAAACTCTGCTTAAAAGGATATTTTAAAATTGAATCCTAAGGCAAACCATTTACCAAATCGAGTATATTTAACTAATTTTCTGGCTGCTCTCATTTAATCTAATGGGTCATACTGAAACCTGGAAATTCTGGCCAACCCCTAACCCCCACAAATATTTCAGAATGAACACTACTTTTTTGTCCAAGGAATGTTTGAGGTGAGAGAATACTTCACAGAGTATCAACACTGTACTTATCACTATATTCACATAAATACTCCTGAGAATTTTCAAAGCCTGGAATAGACCAGGCAGAATAAAACTCTGTCATATTGAAAGGCCAAAGTTTTGCTGCCAAGCTGTTATGGGCTTCAAGTACCTAATAAGATTCTGGAGACCACACAAAGAGAGGGTAGTCAAATAATAAATTCCAGGAAGCCAAAGAATTTGAATCCTGATTCCATTGTTGAGTATTGGAATATTTTCAATATAACTATGCCTCTCTTTATTTATAAAGGGAGAAAAATAATGATAACAGCCCCATAAGTTTGTTTTGATAATTAATACAAGTATCACAAAATCATAGTACATCAATGTTGAATAGAATTTTGCTGTTATACATTTTGTGCGTTTATTAAACATTTGCATGATCTTAGACACACTCTTTTGTCTTTTGTAACAATTTTTGTTTTTGTTTTATTTTGTATTTTTCACACATACAAATAAAAATAAAAGTTGCACATATTAATGAAGTAACCATATAATGTTTGATACATATATTCACTGTGTAAATGTTTAAATCGGGTTAAAAAACATAGTTATCTCCTCAAACATGTATCATTTGTTTGTGGTGAAAACTTTCAAAACTCTTTCTTCTAGCTTTTTGAAATGTGCAGTACATTATTACTATCTGTAGTCATACTGTGTAAGAATATCCAAAGCTTTTTATTTAAAAAAAATTTTTTTTGTGGATACTACACCCTCAGCCACATTTTATTTTATTTTTTTAATTTTTTTTTATTAATTGGTGCATTGTAATCATACATCTTTGTTAGGTACAAGCTGATAAAGGTATATATGCACACATTTCTCATTTAGCCCCTTCCCCAATTCCACCCCCACTCCCTCGCCCTCCCTCCTTCTCAAGTTAAGTTTAGTGATTGACTTTGATATATTTGTGAAAGTACATCATGTGCATTAAGGTGCCCCCCCTCCACTCCCACCCCAGCCCCATCCATCACCTTCAGTTAAGTCAATTTCTTTGCTTATCTAGGGTTTCTCCTTTTTCATCTAGAGTCCCTCTTACACCCCATCTTCTCCCTAGCATCTGCATATTAGGGAGAACATATGCTTTTTTACTCTTTGTGACTGACTAAACTCACTTAACATAATGTTTTCTAATTGCATCCATTTCCTTGCAAATAACATGATTTTGTTCTTCTTTATGGCTGAGTAAAATTCCATTGTGTACATATCCCATAGTTTTGTAATGCATTCATCTGTCGATGGACATCTTGGCTGTTTGCATAGTTTGGCAATTGTGAATTGTGCAGCTATAAACATAGATACACATACATCGGATTGATAGTTTGGTTTCCATTTTTTTGGGTAGATACCCAGAAGTAGTATTGCTGGATTATATGGTAGGTTCATTCCCATTCATCTGAGGATCCTGCATACTGTTTTCCAAAGTGGCTGCACTAATTTGTAATCCCACCAACAATGTATTAGGGTTCCCACTTCTCCACACCCTCGCCAGTATTTGTTGTTGTTCGTGTTTTTTATGATTGCCATTCTGATTGGAGTTAGGTGAAATCTCAGGGTAGTTTTGATTTGCATCTCTCTGATTGCTAATGATGTGGACATTTCCTCATACATTTATTGGCCATTTGTATTTCTTCTTTTGCAAAGTGTCTATTTAGATCCTTTGCCCATTTTTTGATTGGGTTATTTCTTTTTCTTAGCTGTGATTTTCTTGAGTTCTCTATATATCCTAGATATTAAACCTCAATCAGAAGAGTAGCTGACAAAATTTTTCTCCCACTCTGTGGGCTCTCTGCTGAGGTTCTTGATAGTTTCCTTTGCTGCACAGAAGCTCTTCAATTTAATGCACTCCCCATATTGATCTTCCTTCGAGTTGCTTGTGCTTTTGGGGGTCTTGTTGAGAAAGTTTTTACCTGTGCCTGTGTGTGGAAGTGTTGGTCCCATGCCCTCTTCAAGTAGCTGCAAGGTCTCTGGCCTAACTTCCAGGTTTTTGATCCACCTTGAGTTGACTCTTGTGCAAGGTGAGAAAGTGGGAGTTTATTTCCATTTTCCTGCATATGGTTAACCAGTTTTGCCAACACCATTTGTAAAAAAGGCTATCTTTTTTCCAGTGTATATTTTTGGCTCATTTGTCAAAAATCAGTTGACTGTAAGTGTGTGGGTCTGTTTCTGAGTCTTCTATTCTGCCCCATTGGTCTATGTGTCTGTTTTTGTGCCAATACCATGCTGTTTTTATTACTGTGGCTTTGTAGTAGAGTTTGAAGTCAGGTATTGTGATACCTCCTTCCTGGTTCTTGTTGCTAAGAACTACTTTGGCTATCCTGGGCTTTTTGTTTTTCCAAATGAATTTAAGGACTGATTTTTCTATGTCTGTGAGGAGTGGCCTTGGTAACTTCATGGGTATTGCATTGAATCTGTAGATCAGTTTTGGGAGGATGGTCATTTTGATGACATTTATTCTGCCTATCCAAGAGCATGGAAGATCTTTCCATTTTCTAAGGTCTTAATCAATTTCTTTTTTCAACTTTTTATAGTTTTCCTTATAGAGGTCTTATACCTCTTTGGTTAGGTTTATCCCTAAGTAGTTTATTTTTTAGGGTGCTATTGTGAGTGAAATTGTTTTCTGGATTTCTTTGCTTGTAAGGTATGTTTCTTGCAGGCAGCATATAGTTGGATTCTGGGTTTTGATCCATTTTGCCACCTTGTGTCTTTTTATTGGGGAATTGAGACCATTTATATTCAGTGTGATTATTGAGAGATGGTTTTTAATTCCTAACATTTTGAGTTTTGATTTCTGTTTTTGGTGGTGTTTATTCTTCTTTACTTAGTTGTTTGCTCTCTGGAAATTATTGTTTCTCTGGTTCTGATGTTTACTTGTTAGTTCTTCTTTGTATATACTCTCTTTGAGTATTTTCTCTAGTGCTGGTTTGTAAGACATAAATTCTTTCAGTTTCTGTTTGTCATGGAAGATTTTTGTATCCCTGTCAATTTTGAGGAGAGTTTTGCTGTGTAGAAGAATTTTGGCTGCATGTTATTTTCTTTCAGAGTTTGGAATATGTTACTCCAGCCCTTCCTGGCTTTCATGACTTGATTTGGGAGGTCTGGAGTGATTCTAATTGTCACTAGGCCTTTTACTTTTGCTGCCTTTAGGATTCTCTCCTTAGCCTCTACATTAGTGAACTTGATATTATTATGTGGCATGGTGAATCTCTTCTTTGGTCTTTTTTGAGGGAGTTCTGTATGTTTCCTGTGCCTGTGTGTCAACTTCTCTTTCTATGTTTGGAAAATTCTCTGATATTAATTCTTTGAAAATATTGTTTATTCCATAAGTTTCAAATTCTAACCCCTCTTCAATGCCTATTATTCTTAGATTAGCTCTTTTAAAATTGGCCCAGATGTCATAAATGTCCAATTCATACTGTTGAATTTTTTTTCTAAATTGTGTACTATGGATTCATTTTTGGAATGGTCATCTTCTAAGAGTGATATTCTATTTTCCATGTGGTCTAATCTACTGTTTATAGTTTGTATTGATGCCTTCACTTCAGTTATTGCATCTTTCACTTCCTTCAATGCTTCTCCTTGGTTTCTGTTCAGGATGTCAGATTCTTTGTTTATTTGTTCCTTTATTTCTTTCCTACTCTCCCTACATTCTTTCTGAAAATCCTGTATTGTTTCTAGTATTAAAAGTCTGAATTGTTCTTCTGGTAATCTCTGCCATTCTGGGTTGGTGAGATCTGTTATTGATTGGTTGTGGTGGCTCATTGTTTCTTTGCTATTTTTCCTTCCCATAGTTCCCCTGTTCTTAAATTTATATCTTTGCTGCTGGTAAAGGTTGGGTGAGATGTTACAGTGATTAATGCAAGAATAGGGTAAAGTAGAGGGTATGGTTCAGTGGAATAGGAGGTTGAGTGCATCGAGGTGATATATTGTAAAGATTTGAGATGGTAGATGTCGGGGGATTCTGGTAGTCAGTGTAGAGTTTTAAGTGTGGTAGTATGAGATGGTCTTGATATGAAACAGGGAAAAAAGGAAAAAGAATAGAGATGAGGAAAAGTGTTGAGGAGAGGATTATAGATGGGAGAGAGGGAGAGAAGCTTGTAAAAGGGATAAGGAGGAGTTCAACATACTAAGCAAGATATAACAAAGCAATCAATCATCCAAACAAACATAAATATATCAGGGCAATACAAAACAAAAACAGAGTAAAAACAAATAAAACATAACACACACACACAAAAAACAAAAAACAAAAACAAAAAAAACCCCAAAAAGCAACAACAAGAAACAAAAACCAAAACCCTGCTAGTTTGTAAGTACAGAGCTTAAATTTTCGAGTGTGTCTCTGGTATTCTTATTTCTCTGTCAGTGCAGGCAGGGGCTTCCGCTGATGCCTCTCCCACTGCAATCTTGTGTCTCTGAGCTCTCCACAGGGCCTGTCTTCATCTCTCTTTCTGCCTTTGCTGGTGGCAGGAGTGCAATCTATATGCCAGGCATTTTCCAGGGTGCCTGGAAGTTCTCTATGCCCTGTGTACTGGGACCCTCCCGCAATTCTGCTCTATTCAGTCTCTTGAAGGTTCGGTGACTGAGTCTGTGTCAGGGGTGCAATTTAACTTACAGATCCCTGCTGCTCTGGTTCCAGTGATCTGGGGTTTCTCAGGTGTACTTGATCACTGTTGATCCTGTGGGGATATGCTGCCTGATTAGGGTGTGGAATTCGTAGTCGCTTACTCCACTTCTGGTCGTTGGGTGAGCAGGAGGTCGTTGGAGCTAATAAATGCTGCTCTTGGCAACTGGCAAGATGGCGGTTGGCAATGTGGCAACTGGCAAGGTGGTGGCTGGCAAGATGGTGGCCGCTGGTTCCCAGTGCATGTCACTGCCACGAGCATGCTTGCACGCACCTGCTCCTTTGTTCTCCCTGGTTTCTGTTCAGCTGTTTTTGTTGCTTTAGTCACTTTTTTTTTTTTTTTGTGCTGCTTTTATTTTCTTTTCTTTCCTTCCATCAAGAAGCTGTGTTTGCAGCAGTTTTGATTCAAGCTCTGAGGTGCAGTTGTTTGCTGCTCCGGCTCAGGATACAGGTATAAGTGCATTTTGACAAGTACTTGATAGTTGAATGTATCCAATCACAAGTGAATCCATTCTCGGGTAGAGGAGGATCGAAACAAAGAAGACTGCAAGACACTTGTGTTTTCAGGATTTAAGTTCATTGATTAATAAAATTGTTATCTTTTGAACTACATCTTCTTTCATAGTTTGAGGTCTCCTATTTCTATTGCTTTGTTTAAGTAGTCTGGATATTTGAGTGGCATAAAGTAAGAAAGACTGCAAGTAGAGTCTCATGAATCCTAAAATCATAGTTTTACTTTTCTTTTCTTTCTGTGGTACTGGGGGCTCAACCCAGGGATGCTCTACAACTAAGTTTCATATCAACTTCCCCTACACTGTTTTTAAATTTTGAGACAGGATCTTGTAAACTTTTCCTGGCTAGTCTCAAGCTTGTGCTTCTCCTGCCTGAGCATGCACTACTACACCTGGCTTACCATCCTATTTTCGAAGGCTAAATTTTCTCTATTATCTTAATTAGTGTCTGATAAACTTTAATCAGAACATTATGAATGGCTCAGTAATTCTGTTGGAGCATATTCTGGCCAATATATTTTATTTTTCAATTATATTTATCGTTAGTGTAATGCAGTTAAAAATTTTTATGTGATACAGTTTGAGTCTGGAGTATTCCTAAAGGCCCATGTTGTCTAAGGCTTGGGCCCCAGGTACAGTTATTGGGAGTCAGGAGAACCTTTAATAGTTGGGGCCTATTAGGGTGTGCCCTTCTAGGGATATTGGAACCCAAATGCTTCCTCTTTTTTTCTTTGCTTCATGGCTGCCCTTAGGTGAACAGAACTCCCCTGCTATGTCCTCTCACCATGACACACTGTGCTGTGATAAGTCCAAAATGATAGGGGCAAGTGACCTTGGGCTGAAACCGTCAGTCAAATATTTTCTCTTTGTAAGTTGAGTATCTCAGATATTTTGTCACAGCTACAGAAAACTTAGTAACAAATTATACTTTCAAAAATTTTGTTGAAGTACTTGGGTTATTGATGGCATGGATCTTTTCAGCTGTGACTAAGCATCATGACTCCTCAATAGTATATTGATTCTTTGCATTTCTTCTGGCTAATACAAGAGCATTGCCTGCAGAATATTTAGAAAAAAATTACTCTATTAATTTTGTATTATTGCTAATAAATTGTATGTAGATAATTTTACAAGAATTATAGCCATAGTCTGTCTCCTAAAGAAGTTTCCTTTATGCTTGGTTTTATATACTTTGTTTCCTCATGTCAATAGCAAAGTATTCAGAGTATTTATTCATTTGTTAGTCAAGGTTATAAGCCACTACATATGAACTTCTGTTTCCTTGATTTATATTTTATTTAAAATTATTTCATTTTTATCAAAAAAGAATGGTCATGCTAAAAGTTCAAATTGTATAAAAAAAGCTTAGAATGAAAAGCTCCGTCCTGTACATTCACTTATTAGAAGTGATTATTTTCAAGGTTGTTATTAGATCTTTGGCTGGTTAATCCCATAACTCTAACTAATAAGTTATTTCTTGAAATACCAAATTTAAAAGTATCAATTTTATTGCCTTATTATGAAAGATACTTAACTAATGCTATTTAATTTTTCTGTTTTTTCAATTATTGAAATTAATATTATTAATTATTCTTCCTTTAGTTCCCTTTGTAATTTTAAACATTATATGTAAACATATGAATATACATGTTATTACATCAACTTAAGAAATTTACTGTTGATTTTTCACTAATTTCAAATATGGTTATTAGGATCATTACCATTCCTTTTCAAATTTTGCTATCTATAATTTTATTTTCACATTATTAATATCTATCACATTTATATTTGGTTCTGTGGGCATCCTTGATATACTGCTAATCTGCAGATTAACTTGTTATAAATATCCCATTCTTTATATCCAGATTACATAATATTCCATGAATTATCTACAATTATATAACTACTTCCATATATCTTTATACATTGATTCTAAGTGAATTTTATTATTTTAATGATTTTATCATCAGGACCAAGTGGTATGCTAGAATGCCCTTCTTAACTTCCACTGCCATGGTTTTGATGTTAGAAGAAGAATTCCACTGGAATTAAGGTGAACTAAGCAATCTTACTATTCATTAATTGCCTCAAATCATGCTACATTTTAATTTGCTTTATATTTGGACCATGATTTTTTTTTTATAAAGTGTACTTCTATATCGTTCCTCCTGGCATTCTTAATAAGGAATTTCCTCTTGGAGTCCATGGACTTCTTGTTCCAATTTGGACCAATTATTTTCTAGAACTCCTATACAGTTATCATCCTGGGACTTCTTTCTATTAGAATCCAGGGAGAGCTTTCCTCTTTTCATATCCCAAAGTCTTGTTTCATATTTTTTACCTTTAAGTGTACATGGTCAAGTGAATTTTATAGAAAGAATAGTCAGTTCATGTTTTAAGACTTTGGAATTCTGAAAATATCTTTGATATAGATTCACATTTAATGTATAATTTATCTTGGTAAAGAAGTGAAGATATGATTTTCTAAACAAATATGAAACATTGCTCCTTTATCACTTGACATCTTTTTGGTGATAAGAAGCCTGAGGACAGATGACTTTTGATCTGATGTTTGGAAATTTTAGTTTAACTTATTAATGAATTTTTTTCATTATGATTTATTAAGAAATAGTTTCATTTCATTGTTATTCTGTCAGTTCCATTTAGGTTATATAATACTTTGGGGGTTGATAAAGAATTTAACAAAATAAAAAACTAATTTGAAGGGCATTAAATTAATTTCTATGGCAAATACCAAGCTTTGCAAAATTCACTTCCTGACACAGAGAACTTGGAAGTTACTGTGATTATGATTGTTTATATTATTTCACACTACTCAAAGTTTACTTTTGGGCCTTTATTCATTATAATTTTTTCCATAATCATTAAGGTATGCATTATTGTCCTGTTACTTTGTAGCATATATCTGTACATAATGGGAAAAGTTCAGCTACTTTTTCAAAATACACAATTTTGGCATTTCAAATATGAAGGGTGTTGAGACAATAGAGGCTAATACTTAGACATAATGTTTTACAAATAAAAACTAAAGTTAAAATATATTGTTTCTCTATAGTAGCATGCTATTAAACATAATAATCTTTGGAATCAAATAGATAATGTATTCAAATAACTTTGTTTTCTTTATTGTCTGTACAAACTTGAAGAATTGCTGTTTCTCAGTTCTAGCTTCCTCATCTATAAAGCAGAGCAAATTATTCTAACCTATGGAATTATAAGGCTGCATGAAATATGATATACATAAGCCTTGGCTTATTGTTGGTACCAATGCACTGTAAGCATCATTCATTTTTTCAAGAACTTTTCAGAGTAGATATTGTCAAGTAATCAAACTTGTTGATATACATTTATTCATAATATCTAATTTTCCTTTTAATCTGTTTAAGATCTTCTTTCAAGGTTGGTAATTTGCCTTCTCTACTTTTAAATTTCTGGATCAATATAGTCAAAGATTTATTAATTTTGTTAAACTTTTCAAGGAAACCATTTTTGGCTTTTTAACTTTTCTCAATTGTCAGTTTTCTGTTTCTGTTATTTTCTATTTACTTACTTACTCCTATTTACTCACGTATTCCTTTTCTTTTTCTAGCTTCTTCAGGTAGAAGTTTAGGTTGTTTGGTTTAATCCTTTTTCATTTTCTAATATAAGGATTTACAGTTATGCATTTCACGATCTGCACTGTTTTAGCTGCATCCTGTGTATTTTGTATGTCATATTTTTATTATCACTCAGGACACAAAAAGATTTACATTTGGTTTTGAAGTCAATTCATCTGATATTAATATGACATTACTCCAGGTATATGATATGAGGTATATGATCTCTGCTTCATAATTTTGTCCATGTTAGTCCTCGATAGAGCAATGGTAGATACAAGGAAGATTTATTCTAAAAATGTCTCATATTTTACTTAGTGAATGCTACAATTTAAGACACATTTCTAAACCCTAATATTTTTACAGTTTAAAGTAGACCACATCGTATAAGGCATTGATGAATTTATTTAAGGAGACAAGATTTCAATTTTCCTAATAAGTGATTTTACTAGATCCTCATTAACAACATGTATAAGTAAATAATGATAAACATGTTAGCTAAGATTATAAATATCACAGTATGCATTTAAAAAGTTTCAAAATTGTCTATTAACATTTACTAATTTGGGTTATTTAGAATCCTACTTTTCCAGAGCCTACTAATGAGACAATGAATAACAAAGTTGTCATATATCTTCTTGTGAAGATTAGAAATATCCATTAATTCACTAAGAAGGGAATAGTTGCATATGGAATACTAATTATAAAGTAGATTTGTGTGTGTGTGATGGGGGGAGGGGAGCAGTACTGGGGATTGAAGCCAGGGGCATTCTACCTTTGAGCTATACTCCCAGCCCTATTTTACTTTCTTTTTCTGCAGCACTAGGGATGGATTCCAGGGGCATTTTACCTCCAAGTTACACCCCAAGCCGTATTTTTTATTCTTATTTTGAAACAGGGTCTTACTAAGTTGCGGTGAGCCTCACTAAGTAGCTGAGGCTGGCCGCAAACCCGGATCCTCCAGTCTCAGTCTCCCAAGTACTGGGATTATAAGTGTGCCCCACCACACCTGGCTCCTATTTTACTTCTTATTGGGAAACATGGTCTTGCTAAGTTGCTGAGGCCCTCACTCAGTTGCTAAGGCTGCTTTGAACCTGCAATCCTTCTGTCTCAGTCTCCCAAGTACTGGGATTAGAGGCTTGCACCACCATGCCTGGCTGAGATTCTTGATTTTAATGAGACTGTTCATAGTTTTTCGGGGACATATCTGAAATATTTGCTAAACTCATTTTTTCTGTTGGTGGTGACAGATCGTTTAAGCTCATGACATATAATTTTCTTTTTAGAGTATTCAATAATATCATTTGAGTGTGGATCAAGGCATGTGCAGATGTTGAAGCCCTACTCAAAACTGCATAACAAATAAGAAGCCTCATGAAAGTGTTCTTTTGCAATTCATAGTGTTGAAAGATAGTCAATTACCTAGATGAAATGATAAAGCACAAGCAATAGTACAATTTTATAAATTATATCTGTGTGCTATTTCCTTGTGTGCAGAATAAACTAAAGAACTAAGGCAATTTGTATGGGTAATTCAGTCTAAATGATATCTTCACTTGAAAAATATTTGTTTGAGTAGTTTGAATTATGAAGAGTTGTCTCAAGTTTTATTGTTATATAGAATGTGTATACATTAGAATGTGTCTGTGAACATGTCCTGGGTATCATATCCTCTAGACATTTTTTTTTAAGGAGTGATACCTGGGATTTGACCTCATCGTCATAATCCTGACTTGAATTGTCAATATATCCCATCCAAGAGTCTCTATCAGGGCTCCTCAGTGTTGGCCCTTTTGACCTTCTGTACTTTGCTGTGTTGGACTGCCCTGTGCATTATAAATTGTTTAGCAGCATTATTGTCTTCTACTCACTAAATGCCAATAGCAATCTCCTCTGCAATGATATCCAAAAATGTCTCCCAGATATTGCCAAATTTCCCCTTTGAGGGGTGAATAGATATTAATGTTGCACCTGGTTGGGAATCACTGATCTGTATATAACCTGGCCAGTATTATCTGTACTTATTGGAAAAGTATATAAGGACAGCTAAACACCCCAAAAGACCACTGTGTTTTTACTAGTGTCTCATCAAGAAGTTAACTGGAATTGAGAGGATAAAGTAAAAGAATTTCCTTTTAGTTTAATCAAATTTTTTTCACATGGAATTAGTCTCAATGGGTGCCTGGAAAGTAAAAGAATTTCCTTTTAGTTTAATCAAATTTTTTCACATGGAATTAGTCTCAATGGGTGCCTGGAAAATTATTCTATCATTCTATTATAGTCAAAACTAGAAAACTTTGCATGGTTCCCTGCTAACAGGAATATGTTAGATTCTTACTTTATTTGGGTTGAAGAACCTACAAGACAAACACAATTTAATTTTTTAATATTGATGGACCTTTCTCTCATGGTGTGTATGTAATTTTATGCTGAATGAACCATCTCAGTTTAAGGATAAGGATGGGTTAAACTGGAAGGAATGAAGAGGTTGGTGTATCCTATCATTCAAATAATAATAATAATATAATATAATATTAAAAATAACAGTGTTTTAAAACTTTTGTAGGCTATACTAGGAGTCAGCATAATTTTTATTTGAAGAATCAGATGATAAATATTTTAGGTTTGTAGGTCAAATTCTCTCACAACCACTCATCTTTGTTCT
>PVLC010033178.1:0-17692 GCA_004027655.1 Graphiurus murinus | reverse complement strand
TTTTTTTTTTTTTATTTTTTTTTTTTTTGCGGTACTGGGGATTGAACTCAGGGGCATTCTACCTCCGAGCTATACCCCCAGCCCTATTTTTTATTCTTTATTTTGAAACTGAGTCTCACTAAGTTGTGGAGTGCCTCACTAGGTAGCTGAGGCTGGCCTCGAACCCGGATCCTCTGGTCTCAGCCTCCTGAATGCTGGGATTACAAGCGTGTGCCACCATGCCCAGCTCTATGATTATTCTTCTTGGTCTTACCTTAAGGCAGGGGACAAGGAGGACAGAAGAAGATAAATAACTGAGGAAAATTGGGACTAGCCACTTCCAACATGGAGGTTATGTCAGTTTCTTCCACACCACCCTGGGGAGAGCTTGGGAAGTCCTGTCAGTCAGCCAGCCCTGCCATGCAGCTACCCAATGGGTTGGTACCACGTGGTGTACGTCATCACATCTCTTAACAGCTGGTTATTGGCATGGCTTCCCGCACCAGCTGGCTGCTTAACAAATGAATGCTGTCAGTTCCAAGGGAGGCAGGGCAGGGTGGGGTGGAGAGTTTGACATAACCCATCACCGCTGCAGAAACAAGTGAAAACATATGTCTCCCTGATGGGAGGGGCATCATTTATTCTGAAAATGATTGTTCTATTCTTGAAAACATTACAGACACTATTTATGTAGCTCCAGCTGAGATAGAGGATGTGTGTCAATGGTTCATTCTTGGAAAGTCACTATTTTCAGCCAACATGAACATCAACTACATAAATCCCTTGCTAACCAAACCAGGAGACCATATCTATTTGAATAGTGGAATTTAAATAGCAAATGTCACCAATGATTAATTGATTATTGACCATCAGATTTCAAGGAGTTAAAGTTTGGATAGCAAAGATACTAACCTTGTATCAAAATATTTGTGGACATTGATATGAGATTGAGAATTTAGACTTCAATATGTGAATACCTGTATTTGTAATGTTTAGGTTTTTAGAAAGGAATCTGAACCAATGATGGCATAACAATAGAACTTTATAAAGTGGATGCTAGGTAATGTATGCTTATTATATAAATTTCTATTGTCTAATTTTTTGTCATATTTCATAATAATGCTAGGCAGAATATAAAAGTTAGATGAGAGATTAGATTAGTATAATCATATACTGATTATACCCAAGTTATACCTAATCCCTATTTTATTATTTTCTTACTTTAAAACAGGGTCTTGCCAGGCATGGTGGCACATGCTTGTAATCCCAGTACTTGGGAAGCTGAGACAGGAGAATCACAGGTTTGAGCTCAGCTTCAGCTACTTAGTGAGACCTTGTTTCAAAAGAAAGAATTAAAAATTGGGCTAAGGGTATAGCATGCCCCTGGGTTCAACTCCTAGTACCACACAAAAAATAAATAAATAACCCCCCCCTCAAAACAGGGTCTTGCTAAGTTGCTGAGGCTGTCCTTGAACCTGTGATCCTCCTGCCTCAGTCTCCCAGGTACTGGGATTATAGGCAGGTACCACCATATCTGACTAGATTGGTACATTCTTTACTGCTACAGGAGGCAGAGGATACCTACATCATGGGTGCCAGTAGTTTTCTATAACATAAGTTGGGTCTTACAACTTTTCCCTTCAAAGTCTTCAGCCATTCCTCACTGTGAAGGATTGATTTAAATGTCATCCTAAGAAGTGGTTGCTCCTAACTTTGAGTTCCCATAGAAGGTTGTATATTGCATGATTTGCGTGTTCTGCTGATGTCATCTATGTCCTAAGTGCACAAAGTCAAGTACAACATGGTCTCTGCTTTGCCAGGGCTTGCAGTATGGTGAATGAGGAGGAAACCAAAGAAATAACTAGCCCTTCTGATAAGTGCTGTGAAAAAGTAGGGTAGTCCTTCCACGGAGGCCCAGGGGAGGACTCCATAAATCAGAATGATGAATCAATATCTGATTAATGGGTTAGGCTTGTCTTCTATAGAGGAGGATTCCTTGAATGTGGCTTCAAGGTCTTGCTTGGTTTCCTGTCTCCCTCAGCACCAAGCATCCACAAATATTTACAAAGCATCCACCATGTGCCAGATACCTGATATGGCAAACTAAGCAAGATAGACATGGGTCCCTTTAAGGGGCTTATATGAGCAATGCACAATAAACACAGAAGCCAATAGCTACATGATGGACCATCAAGTACTGATAAGGGCTGATACATAAAAGTAAAGCTGACTGAGATGGAAAAATGGCATGATTCGCTTAGTTTTGATGGAGTAGTTTGAAGAGGAAGCTTTGAAGGAAGAAACCGAAGTGAAATAATGTTTCTAGGAGAAAAGCATGCTAGGCACGGGAAATAGCAAATGCTAACACCTGGGATGGGAGCTGGGGTTTCAATTTTATAGAATAGCAATGGGTCCAGTACAGCTGGAGTTCAGTTAAAAAAAATGTTTGGAGATAGATGATTCTAGAAAGGCTACAGGGGCTGGATTTGTGTTGTAGTGGACTGAAGAGTGTCTCGAAATCTTTATGTCTTCATTGAGAATTTATCTTGTAGTAATGAAGCATCACTACAGGGAGGTAACCTGTTAAAAGTGATGTTTTGGGAAGACAACTAGGGAGCAAGAGAGAACAACAGAGGTCAACAGGAAGATGAGCAAAGAGGTCACTATTTCATTCTAGGCTGGGGCACTAAGTGACTAAACTAGAATAAAAATACATTCCAGGGAAGGACAGAGGTAGCAGCCCCAGACATCAATTGTCTATTGACATTTGTCCACATTCTTACCTGCATAAGGCCACATTCAGTACGATGCTGTTTGCAGCAAAGAAGAATTAGAGGTAAGAAACACAAATTTGGGTCATAAATTTCTTACTAAGAAACACAACTTTGATGGGTGTTTTGTGGGACCATCTCCTCCCAGACATTCAGACCTCTCCTCCCCAAGGAGGCTGACATGTGAAGACAGAGGCCGCAATTAGGAGACACAGCGCCAATCGTTTAGGATGGGCTAGGGTGGTCTAGGGTAGATGGTCTTGTGAAATTCCATATTACTGAGACATGCTAGCTATCTTCTTGGTCACTCATGATTAACCAGTACCCATTGTGGCAGGCATGCATTTCAAAAGTGACATCCTTCAGCCTCTTTTGAATGACCAGATTCTCAAAAGGAGGCCAAGCAGAGATCCTGTATCAGTGAGCTCCTTCCTTCACCCCAAGTTGAGAACATCTTCATGACCAAATTACTTGTAAAGGTCATGCAGCTTTGACATCTGTCCTTGTTGATTGTCAGATATATTCGACTAGCTGAATATATCTCTCACACAAGGCATGGTATGGCTCTTATAAGGCATAGCTCTGGCCTCAAGTACTTGGAATACACCAGTAGAGAGAAAATGAAAGCCTTGCAGGGTAATCTATGAACTTGATTAGTAATGACCAGTAGGGTAGTATTTCAAAAAACAATGGGGCTGGGTGTCTCTGGATCCAGGGAGAACCCTGGATCACAGTCACAAGCCTTTTTCAGACCTTTTGGTATGAAAACTGAGCCACCAAGCTGGCCATCTGACTTTAACTCTGCTTGACCTCAGTCTTCAGACCTGAGGGAGACCTGAGTTTACTTATGTCTCTAGGTCTTTCAGATCCATTGGAAGTATTGAAAAGAACAGGTGGTCGCTGTTGGCAGGAAGCCAGCCCAGCCCAGCCCAGAGGTGGTTTGTTCTCAAAGAGTCTTAAAAGTCTGGTGTTTCTGCTGCCTCCCCTTTCCCTAAAGTCACATTCTTCTGAATCCTGATAGGATATATGTTGAAGAGGGAGGGAGGGCTGTGCTGTTGGACAGATCTGAGATATAGATGAGCTAATAAACAATAAAAACACCGATCAACTAGAAGTGTTGTGAGAGTCAGGTAGATTTTACAGATAGGATGCTTTTATCCATGTCTGTGACCCAGGAAACACTGACTTGTCTCTCGAGATAGTATAAAAAGGGAAGGTAGGGGAAAGGAGAGGAATTCTCCAGGATATACCTATAATGGATTACTTTATAAGTGTTAAAACATATGCTTTGATTGCTTATGAAAACTATGCATTTACAAACTTTTATGCATTCAAATTTTTGAAATTAATATTAAAATTTATACCAGGTGTGGCAGTGCATGCCTGTAATCCCAGTACTTGGGAGGCTGAGATGGGAGGGTCACAGGTTTGAGGCCAGCTTCAGCAACTTAGTGATACCCTGTTTCAAAATAAAAATAAGTGGCTGGGGGTAGAGTTTGGAAGTAGAATGCCTCTGGGTTCAATCTCCAGTACCAAAAATATATTAGAATTTATACTATAGGTTATGATAAACATATCAAGTACTTTCATATTGATATATAGTTTTAAAAACAGAGTTTCTGGAAGGTATATGCCTTCCCAAGGATGGATCCAAGCACACTTTGGACAGAGTTTACATACACTTTCCCAACCAGCTTTGAGCTGTGAATCACCATATTCTCATCTCACAGGATTTGTGCTGTTGACATTATTAAGTGTTCACTTCAATAGAAACATTATTAATTCCATCCATTTCCCTGAAAATGACATGATTTTGTTCTTCTTTATGCTGAGTAAAATTCCATTGTGGACATATCCCATAGTTTTGTAATCCATTCATCTGTTGATGGACATCTTTTCTGGTTCCATAGTTTGACAATTGTGAATTATGCAACTATAATCATAGATACACATGCATTGGTCTGATAGTTTGGTTTTCAATCTTTTGGGTATTCCCAGAAGTGGTATTGCTGGATCATATGGTAGGTTCATTCCCATTCATCTGAGGATCCTCCATATTGTTTTCCAAAGTGGTTACACTAATCTGCAGTCCTACCAACAATGTATTAGGGTTCCCACTTCTCCACACCCTCGCCAGCATTTGTTTTTGTTTGTTTCTGATGATTATGCTAAGTGAGATTAGTCAGTCATAAAAAGTTAAAATTTGTATGTTCTCCCTAATATGGAGAAGCTAGGGAGAAAGTGGGTCATAAGAGGGACTCTAGATGAAGAAGGAGAAACCTTAGATGAGCAAAGAAGGTGACTTAACTGAAGGTGATGGGGGAAGAAACACCCTAATGCACATGATATACTTTCACAAACATATCAAAGTCAATCACTAAACTGAACTTGAGAAGGAGGGAGGGTGAGGGAGTGGGGCAGGAATTGAGGAAGGGTTAAATGAGAAATGTGTGCATGTATGCCTTTACCAGCTTTTACCTAACAAAGATGTATGATTACAATGCACCACCACCAACAACAAAAAGAAACATTATTAATTAGCTAAGCAAGCAGATTCCAACAACATGCTGTTAATATCTATTATGAGCTGCTAGAAAATGTAATCTATACCTTAAAAACAATCATGCACACAGGTCTCGGTTTGTTTCCTTTATATTAAAATCTCCTGAGAAGTTCACAACTTAACACAGTGCTAATAAAACAGTCAATCATTTAATCTTTGATACCTGAGTCTGGCATACTTAAAGCCCCATTTCACAGATGAGAATCAAAAGCAAACATGTTCAGAACACTATCCCAGCCAGCAAGCAGCAACATTCTAATTTGCCTCTAAAGTGCCTTGGTTTTATGTTGAACATTTCCCTAATGCTTTGTCCTTGTATTGTTCCAGTTTATCTCAATGACTTTTGTTGGTTCTGGAAAAAACCCTAAGATGTCCTCATGCCATTTGTTTTCCTCAATTAAAGACTTTCTCAGTCTTTTCTTTATTTTTAGTCTTTCATTTCTCAGATATTTCTTTCCCTTCTCTTCTGCCTTCCAACACCTGGACCATGGTTTCTGTTTCATATTGACTCCACATTCTTAAGCTTGTCACTTATTCTAAACTGAGATTTTTCCTTAGAGATGTCTTCATACATGTTGGGCAGCACATCAATTATTTGTTCTGTAGCGCTACTATTTGGATAAAATAATATATCTTTTGAAAGAATACAACAATCTTGACTTGCGTCCTCATCAACATTCTTACTGCTATGATCCAAGACAACTGAGCACATGACTTAGAGGAAGAACGATTTGCTTGCTCACAATTTTTGGAGATTTCAGAGATTTGGTCTTTGTCAGGCTGGGTCTAGGAGCTGAGAGCATAGTGGCAGGAAGCAGATAGAGGGAGAAAGCAAGAGCTCAGTCCTCACATCATGGAGGCTGCAGGTGGAGAGAACATACAGGGAGGAGATCAGGAGCCATATATAATCCCCAATGCCACATTTCAATGGACCCCTCCTCAACCAAGCCCCACCTCCAACATGGCTGCATACTCTCCATAAGGTCTCGGGGGACATTATAAATCAAAACCATTACAACTTGGTTTGGTTAAAAAGTGAAAAATAATTTGATTATCAGTGACCACAAATACATGTCTTTACCAATGTTTCTCTAGGAAGCCTACTATGGATTATTTTGTTTTACTTTACTAAAAATAGAATAGATATAGTCCATAGAGTGCTTTTAATTAACATTTCAAGATTTTGCTATAAAATTTACTGATATAATTTTATTTGAAGTTCTGTTTCAATTGCAGCAGACATCATTAGTCCATGAAGTCTTTGAATTTTTGAGAAGCATAAGCCTGGGATAGAAGTTGCTTAAGACATGGCCTCTGACTTCAAGGAGCTTATAATCACCCAGTTTTCATTGATTTGATTTTTTTTTTCTGTTAGCAGTATTGGTAATTATGCTTATTCAAACCTCTATTCATTTTCAGATAGTATTACAATCCTGTAACTCAGTGAGTGTCACTTAAAGCATCAAAGCTGACCTACAAAATTCTAGATATAATTTTATTAAATTCTAGATAGAGTTTTGTTAAGTCTATGAGAGTTTTCCTGGTGCATCATTTTTAGAATACATTTATTGGCACATTGTAAGTATACATCATAATGAGATTCAAATAAGCACACGGGTCTTGGTATGATTCTCTTCAGGTCCCAGCCTGCTACCCACCCCTCCCTGTATATAGTAGTGAGATTGGTGGTGACACCTTCATCGTGGGCACAGCACCATTTGAACTGTTTCTTTCCCTAGTTCTTCATTTTCCCCTCCCTACTTCCCTCTTCCCTTCCACAATCCACTGGTCACTCTCGTCAGTTACCTGAAGTCCCTTTTCTTTCCTGTTTTCTCTCTATCTTACACCTTTGAGTCTGTTCATGCTGAACTTTTCCAGGTGAATTGTGCACTTGTTCCCACAGCTAAATTTGTCAAGTATTTCTGGAATCCACATTCTCTTTTTTCCCGTTATATCCAAAGCCTTTAATGGGATTGAAATACGACCTATAGGAAAGGATATTTTAAGGAAAAATTGAGAGACAGTTTATGCCATGTGATTGATGTCTGATGTGAGCTCTTTGAGAACTATCTTTTGATCTTGAAATCTAAAATAGGGAACAACTGTGAACAAAACATACTAATTTCCCCTTTTAAAGTATAAAACCTATAAAATGTATGGATAGAATATTGACTCAGGGTCAATATGCAATTAATTTTTAAACTTAGCAGCTAAATCATGTGATAGTTTATCTTTAAAAATAGGCACAGTGGTACATGCCTGTAATCCCAGTACTTGGGAGACTGAGACAAGAAGTTCACAGGTTTGAGAACAGCCTCAGCAACATAGCAAGACTGAGCAATCTAGCAGGACCCTGTTTCAAAAAATAAAAGGACTGGGGGTATAATTTGGAGGTAGAAATCCCCTGAGTTCAATACCAACAAAAGAAAAATAAGAAACAAAAACAAAAACAATTAGAAAAGATGGAGTACTTAATAAGGGAAGAATCACTGTGAGCTGTCCTGCTCAAACTCCAGTAGGGGGCTCCACTAAGTTCTTCACCTTTGGTTCCTCTGCAGAGGGAGAGTTGGGGCACCCTCTCCCACCACTAGCAGTTTATGACACCCGCATCTCAGTTGACTTGGGGCCGTTCATGTCCTCTGTTCCACAAATCCTAAGAGTGTCTTCACACTGTACCTCCCTCTTCACAACCACTTGGTTCTCTCTTTCTTCCCAGTCTCACCACCTTTTCTGCTCCTTAGTTCTGAGATGGTGATCACTTAGTTTCATCCAGGCTTCCCCTGTGTGGACCAAGAAAGAACTTCTGGTCTCAATGAAAATACCCATCCTTCCCGACCTCAGACAAGGGTTCCATAATGTTCACTCTAAAGTTAGTTTCCTGGCTCTTCTCACCCCTCTATTCTCGTCTCTCTAATCTTTTTATTCATGCTGTACACAGAGGCATGTTTTATCTTCATTTGTGACACTTGCTGTTTAATATCTGCTTCCCCCATTTACCTGGAATCCACCGGAGACCAAGGATCTGTCTCCTTCACCACAGGCTAGCCTGATTACTTCAGGTGTTTAGTAACTCAAAATGCTCCCCACATCCCACAGATAAATAGAAGGTTCCTTTTGGAATCACTGGGCTTATATCTTTAAGTTGTAAACTGTATTCATTATCAAATTAAACCAGAAAAGGGATATTTTTCTTCTTTATTACCCAGCACTGTAACAATTCTTGTTTGGCTATAAAGAATTATTCTAGACTTTTGTCCTTGTGTCTCCAAAGGATGTAAGTCCAGTGTATTCATCCCAATATAAGAAGATCATTGTTTTATTTATTTCTCAATGTAGAAATTTCCACTACACATTTGAGGAGCCTGCAGTTTTCATGAAACAGAGAAAATTTAAAGCTTCCAAACCGGTTGGTCCAGTCCATTCACTTAAGTGTCTTAAGCCTTTGATATTAGTTGAGCCAAGTAAGGAAGTTAGTAAGGCTGGAGGGCTTCCAAGGGTAACTCATTGATTTCCCCCCTTTAACTAATTTTTCTGTGGGGCCTTAAATGGGGTCTTTTGTCTGGCATGCAGCTTGTACTAGGTGAGGGCCCGGCATGAATGAGAAGGCCCCGCTCAGGGGATGGGGAACCTGTATCCCAGCTGCCCTTCTTGCTGGGATTTCCTCCCAGGGAGGAAATTGTCATGGTATTGCTGAGTTCCTGTGTGTTGCTTCTCAGCCCTGGCTCCCCACCTCCCGCCCCCGCACTGGCAGGCCCTCACATACCTCCACTCTGATACGTGTCTGTAGACTAGGAGACAAATGTGCAGTGTGCCCGGGGGGATGCGAAGTGGCATGCACTGGGGCTCCGGTAGAGTCCTGTGGTCATGGAATGAGCATTCCGATTGCCCTTCAGTGCGGGAGAGGTTGAAGTTTGCTTGTGTCCTTCATTGGAGAGAGACATAAAGCCAGCATAAGATGATTTCCAAATAAGAGAGAGATTTCCTCTCTCCCTCCTTACTTCTTTCCCTTTCCTTCCCTTCCCTTCCTTTTCCTTTCCTATCTTTTCCTTTTCTTCCCTTCCCTTTCTTTTCTTTTCCTATATAGTACTTGTGATTGAAGCCACAGGCATCCTACCTCTGAGCTTCCCCCTCCCCCAACCCTATTCTTTTATAATTTATTTTGAAACAGGGTCTTGCTAAGTTGCTGAAAGTCTCACTAAGTTGCCGAGGCTAGCCTCAAACCTGCAGTCTTCCTGTCTCAGGCTCCCAAATACTGGGATTACAGGCGTGGAGCACCACACCCAGCTGGGAGCTTCCAGTGGGGTCTGAGCAGAGCACACCCCTCTGGGGAGACAGCATTGAAGCTGAGTGATGAGCACCAGGAAGCCAAGCAGGTCGACTGGAGGAGACAACGGCAGGCCAAAGAATAAGGGCAAAAGCTGTTTAGAGTGAAAGGACTTAGAGGGTCCAAGAGGGAACTCAGTGCCCCATGTAGACTTGCATGAAGAAGAGGGAGAGGGGACAGATAAAGCCTGCAGGCTTTGTGGGGACCCTGAAGGCATTTAGGGACCAGGGAAGGGGATTAACACCAGAGTGCTTAGAAGGAGCACACTGGTGTGGGATGAGGAACCAGGCTGATGTGATGATTTGGGAGATCAAGTACAATGTGTTCAAAGGAGAGAAGAACGCTGCTGCTAGCAAGGCCTGGACCAGGCAAGGAAGGGTGGCTCCTTGGACACACATCCTGGAGGTGTGATGAGGAGGAATTCTGAGACTGCGGGATTTTACTCATCTTTTAAACTTGCCCATCAATTCTCATTTCCCATAATCTCCAGGCTATGAATGTGAACTATCTGACTATTTATTGTGTGCATCTTTTTTAATTTTTTTTTCTGGGTATTAGATCCAGGGTATTCTATTTTACCTTTGAGCTACACTCTCAGCCCTATTTTTTTTTAATTTTAAAATGGGGGTCTTGCCAAGTTGCTGAGGCTGACCTCAAACCTGTGATCCTCCTATCTCAGCCTCCTAAACACTGGTATTACAGGCATGCACCACCATGCCCAGCTACATCTTTCTTTTCTAATGCCAATTCCTTGAATAAAACCAGGACTCAGCTGCTAGGAGTATGCTTGGTGAACAAACTGTCCGCTTCTGTGTCCATGCTCTGGATACCATGTCAGTGTTAGAGCCCATATGACAATCTCTAGAAGGCGGCAGGAAAGTCAGGACCAAGCCACACATTCTGGGGCTTCCTTTAAGGAACAAGGAACTGATTCCTTACACAAGGTCACATTAAGGCCTGAGGACCACCCCTCTCATGTCAATCATCCACCCACCTCACCCCATGGACCAAGTTAGGTGCTAGCTCTGTGTTCTCATGGCAATGTGCCACTTAGCGTTCTGCACCATCTTTATGGACCTGCATGTCTGGGTCTCCCAAGAAGACCACATGCTCTGCGTTTCTCCTGCGCCTTGGTGTGCCTAGCAGTGCCTGAGTGATAGGCGCCTGGCTGGAGCTCAGTGCGTAGTTATTGTTTCAATTGCTCATTATCATCCATCATCAAACTGCCACAATCTAGAGTATGTAAAGGACCCCTCCAGTGGTCAATGTGTCTCCCCTTGTGAGGTGGTTAAAGGAGAAGAATTCTTCCCATTTTGCACATGAGGAAGATGAAGCCTAGTGCCTGTGTTCGCAACTTGGTTGTACAGTGCTGTTGCAGGAGACTCAGTTTTCACCTGGTTTCTGAGACAGGATTCCCAGAGACTGAAATCAGAGACAGGTTTCTTTATTTACTGGTAAATGGCTCAGCTGTCAAACTCACAGATCTGAGCCTTGAACAAAGGGCTCACATGATTCTTATACCCTTGGTCTTTCATTTTGGTGAAGGGAGGGATAAGCTTGAGATTTATTATACCTAGCATAAGCAAAGAACTTAAGTTGCATACCATCCCAGTGCTCTCCACTCCTGTAACTGGCTCTCTCTTGTTTACATTAGGGAGAGCGCCTGGATCATGACTCTGGGTTGCCAAAGAAACAGCTCCCTTATCTTTTGGAAGTATCTGCTCGATTATTTGCGGGCAGCTAGGGGGAGGGGTTGATCAACTCTTACTTTTGCCCATCTTAGATCTAAACTCCTAACAATATTCCTAAGGCTCTGATTGGGTTTCCTACTGCAGTGCAGTAATCCCTGGGGTAGTTAAACAAAAACAACGGATCCATCATCTCATGGAAAGTGCCTCAGATTTGAAAGGTGTAGGACTATGCCTGGGGGGGTGGGAGAGCTTATGTGTATGGTTAAGATACCTAGGGAGGTGGTAATGTTCAGCAAAGCTAAAAAATTGCCAGCCTGTATTGGTGCTTCTGAAATGTTAATGGGCAAATAATTCACCTGGTGATCTGAATAAAATGCAGATTATTATTCAGTAGGTCTGGCTTGAGACCTATGATCTTGCATTCTTAATGAGCTCTAGGGTGAGGCAGAAGTGACTGGTCCACAGATCATACTTTCTGCAGCAGGGCCTGGGAACTAGGAAACTTTGATATCCAGAGGAGAGTGTATGTCCTGTGTGGACAGGCAAGGGTTCATTGTGGCTCCGAGAACTTGCAGGGTGGAACTGTGACTTGCTGGGGTCCCCTCCTTCTTCATTTAGCAAATATATTTCTTTGCATCAGCATAGCCCAATAGTAGATCTCCACTTGAAGATAGTTGCTCACTTTTTCCTTGGCCATCCTCACTAGTCCTATCATTTAGCCTTGTGGGATCCAGATGAAATAGCTTGTCTTTTACTATCTACACTGTAAGCTCTTGGGCAGGGGTGAGGGGGATTGTATATTCCTCAGTCTGTCCAGTGTATATTAGTGTCTTTCAAGCGCTGTGAGGCAGAGGCAAAGAGGACTTCTCATTGCCCTGTCCATCAGATATACGCATCACAGGTGGCAGCCTACCCAGGCGTGGTGGGGCACACCTGTAAACCCAATACTTGGGAGGCTGAGACAGGAGGATTGCAGGTCTCGGGACAGCCTCAGCAGCATAGCGAGTCTCTGAGCAACCTAGCAAGTCCTTGTTTGAGAACAAAAATAAAAAGGGCTGGGGATGTAGCTCAGAGGTAGAATGTCCCTGGGTTCAATCCGCAGTACCACCACCACCACCACCACAACAAAAAACACAATAAAGAAATAAACAAATGCAGAGGGAGAGGGCATGGGGTGGGAGCTGGGGGAGGGCTCACCGAGTACTGTGTGCATGTATGCCCCTGTCACTCTGAACTTCATCATGATGTATGATTACAGTGCACCAATAAAAAGTAAACCAGCAAACAAACAAGCAAAAAACAGTGGCAGCCTAGCTGGGAATGTAACACAGTGCTAGAGTGTATGCTTAGCATGTAGAAGTCCCTGGGTTCAATCCCTGGCGCCACCACCAAAAGCCTAGTAGTGGAGAGCTATATCCCCACAGCTAGTGCCAACGCTAGCATTCTAGCTGACTATTAGCTTGCCCACCTATTTTCTTAGCCTCAGTTTGCTCCTCTGCAGAATGGGCGTACTGATAGCCACGTGTGACACTGCTGGTATAAATGATTAAATGATATGCTAGGTGTCGAGCACGGTGCCCGGCTGCAGGGAAGCAGTCAGTACACATTTGCTGCAAATCCACCCAGGAGAAGGGGACGCATGGAATCACGAATGTGCTCTTTGTGTTTGACTTTTTTAGTCAGGTCTAATAAGGACACGAACCAATGAATTCCTCATCTCACCGTTACCTCAGCTGTTGGCCCAGGAACACAACTACAGCTCCCCCGCGGGCCACCGTCCCCACGTGCTGTACAAAAGGACCGCGGAGGAGAAGGTCCAGCGGTATCATGGCTACCCTGGCCACCCCCCAAGTCACACTCCCCCTGCATTCCAGAGCCGAGAGACAGAGTCCCACCACCGAAGGTGGCAAAGACAGCATTTTTGTGGACGACGCAAGAAATGTATGTAAGGAAACTTTTTCTTGTTCTGTTCTTAGACGGTCCTCCACGGGTTTGCTGGCATGCTCTGGGGTGTGCTGACTTTGCAGCCTGGAGTCATGGAGGAGGACTGGTCACCATCCCCACCATGCCAAAGCTGGAGAATCAACTCTCTAGGTTAAACTAGGAAAGATAGAGTTTCTCTTTTGCTCTTTTAGCATCTCTAATTTTTGGCTACATGTCCCAGTTTTCTCTTGGTGTCTGCGCTCTTGAGAAAAGTACCCAGCCTCCCAATGATGAAAGAAATCAGAGGGGAATGTCTAGGTGTGTTTGGGCATTCCTTTTGGGGACCCAATGAAGAGATTTCTTAAAAGAGCATTGTAAGGGGGGGGGTGGCTGTGGAACAGGGGGACCCTCGGGTGTATTTCGCTATCTAAGCACAACCTTCCAAATTTTCTAGACCAGCAATGTCCAGTAGAAATTACAATAAAAGCCAGCATTGTAGCATATGCCTGTAATTTCAGTACTTGAGAGGCTGAGACAGGAGGATGGCAGATTTAAGACCAGCCTCAGTGATTTAGCAAGACCATGTTTCAAAATAAAAAATAAAAAAGGGCTATGGATATAACTTGGAGATAAAATGCCCCTGGGTTCAATCCCCACTACTACACACACACACATTAAAAAAAAGAAAAGAAATATAAGCCCCAAATGTTATTTTAAATTCTCTCACAACCACATTAAAAACACTTTGAAAAGTTAAATTAAGTTTAATAATGTTCTATCTAACTCAACATATATGCAATATCATCTCAACAGATAATCATTACAACAAATAACTAATGAGGGATAATACATTCTCTTTTCATATTAAGTTATGGAAACAGTATTTTTTTACTCTTATGTCTCAATTTCAATTCAGATGATGAAGTTTTCATCAAAAATATATAATCTGTGTATTTCATAAAATTTAAGGTCTTGTTCCAAAGATACAGGCTTTTTAATAACTGAATCAAGGTATTACATTTCCAGTTTAAATTAGATGAAGTAAAGGTTTCAAGGCCTCTGTTGCACCAGCCACAGTCTAATGGCTCACTAGTCACAAGTGGTAAAGGGTACCATATTAGAAAGAAGAGAGAGATGAAGGCTCTTTACATCAATGGGATTTTTATCAGGAGCAATGGTAAAGACAGTGTGTCCATCATTTTAATTGGTTTTGGGTGTTGTTGAAATAGCCTCATTAAGGAATATCCATTTATCACCTGTCTTTTGTAATGGTGGTATTAATTATAGCAGTGATACTGTGGTGATGCTGTATATTTGATTGGAGACATCAAAGCTAATCTTCAGGGCAGCCTTATGAGTAGGAATCATGTCCTTTTCAGGGAAGAGGAAACTGAGATCCAGGGTCACAAGGCTAATATATGGCAAAGCCGAGTTTTCAAATCTAACTCTGAATGATTCAACCTTGCCATTTCCATACGGAAAGCTGACTTTACTATTATGACTGCACCAGTTATAATGGTATTAAAATATTTCTACCCCAGTCCCATGCATAGTTACTGTCCTGAGCTTTCTAAATGCTCTTGTCTTTCCAGGGCAACCTTGATCTTGTCACTATTCCATTAACTAAAGGTGTCATGCCTGCCCCAACACATACCTGCAGGTCTCTACTCAAAGAGTGTGGCTGATACTGATTCTGTTACATTGGTGCCCACACCTTGCCATTTATTTATGTGTGTGTGTGTGTGTGTGTGTGTGTGTGTGTGTGTGGTACTGGGGATTGAACCCAGAGGCATTTTACCTTCGAGCTACATCCCCAGCCCAGTTTTTTATTCTTTATTTTGAAACAGAGTCTCACTAAGTTGCAGAGGGCCTCACTAAGTAGCTGAGTCTGGCCGCAAACCCGGATCTCTGGTCTCAGCCTCCCAAGTACTGGGATGACAAGCATGCGCCACCACACCTGGCTCACCTTGCCATTTATGACAAGTGTTTAATATTGTTTTGAACATCACCCCTGACCTTGCTGTTTCTCCAATACCTAAGTCAATATCAGTGCAAAGAGTCCTTATCGCTTATTCTGTGCTATGTTTAAGTTTGCATGGATGAGACAGGACTATTAGTCTATGTAGTGTTTTATAAGAGTTGACATTTTATTTAGAAAATAAAGTTATCCTGAATTCAGATCCAAATCATAATGTCTATTTTTATAAATTTTGAGTAATAAAATGAATATTTTGCCCTTTAATGATCCCTTTATTTTTGGTGATCTACTTTTTTAATCAACTAGGATTGTAGTTTTCTTTTACTCTTTGAAGCATATTTGAACTTCTGAATCCATCAGTCCACCCATCCATGGACCAAAACACCTATAGATGAATCTTTCTCAACTACACACTAGGTACAAAGTGCCAGGGCAAAGACTGGTGGCACCTCTTCTTAGTTGGGTAGTGAAGGTGGTTGTCTAGGTTCTCCCTTTCCCTTATTTAGATCGTTCTAGATCTTTCTTATCCAGATATTCCCTACTGATATTCCTTCCAAACACTCTTATGTTCATCACAGATGCCCCTAAGCCACCCACTGAGGATGCCTATCTAAGGTTTGATGAGTATGGGATCTCCGGGCGGCCCAGAAGATCAGCTGGGAAGTCACACAAGGGCCTGAATGTGGAAACCCTGGTAGTGGCAGACAGGAAGATGGTGGAGAAGCACGGCAAGGGCAACGTCACCACGTACATCCTCACCGTCATGAACATGGTGAGGGAGTGTCTCCAACAGTACTCTCAACTGCTGCAGTCCAACACAACTGACCACATAATTTAGAGGATAAGATTTATTTGCTCACAGTTTTTGGAGATTTCAGAGTGTCTGTCCATCTCAGGCCAGGTTTACGGAGCTAGAGCATGACAGTTGGAAGCAGAGGGAAGGAGACAACAAGCCTCCGTTCTCACATCAGGGAGGGGTCAGGGGAAGGAGAGACCATATATAATGCCCAAGGGGGCACACCCTCAGGGACCCCTCCTCAGCAACCAAGCCCTGCCTCCGATATGATTGCCTGCTCTTTCTGAGGGCTAGGGCAACATTCTAAATCCAAACTATTACAGGGAAGCTGTCCTAAACTCCACTGATTCCCCCAAAGGATCCCCAAAGCCATAGAATTCCCCTGCATAGGTGTAATAGCAGATGGAGCCACATGGCTTTATTGGGGATGAAAATTAAGTTTTGAGGAAATTGTCTTCATAGGTATATGTGTTTGGTAAAATTGAAGCCAACATATCTGATTGATTCCTCCCCCCCAATACAATTCTGAGAGTTTATTAGATTTCAATTGTTCCAACAGGTTTCCAGCCTATTTAAAGATGGGACCATTGGAAGTGACATTAATATTGTTGTGGTGAGCCTCATTCTTTTGGAACAAGAACCTGTAAGTGGCAAAGTTCACTTAATTCTTCATTCCTTCTGCCATTCAGCATGCCCTTACTGATCACCTACTGTGTACAAATCTGTGTGTTAGTCATTAGGACTCAAACTGGAAAATATGCTGACCCTCTCCTCAAGGAAAGGACAATCTAAAAGGGCAATGTAATCAAAGAAGACACTACAGAATAGTTGTTGATGTATTAATTTATATATGACATAAGAATATGTACAAATAAGGGTATATAAAATATTAAATGCATATATAATACAAGTATTATATAAAACATATAAGTATTATATGGACCTCACAATGGTAGTAAATTTGATCAGAGATTTAATGGTTGGTTGGATTTTATGAGTTTACTGTACCAGGTAATTATAGGCAGATGCATAAGGATGTATTGGAAGCATTCCAAAAATAACTCATCAGAAAATTCTTGGCCAGGTGTGGTGGCACAGGTTTATAATTCCAGTACTTGAGAGTTCTCGAGACAGGAGGTTCACACATTTGAGACCAGCTTCAGAAATTTGGAGAGACTCTTAGCAACCTAGTGAGACCTGTTTCAAAGTGAAATATAAAAGAGGACTGGGGTTGTAGCCCAAAGGTAGAATGAGTTCAATCCACAGTATCAAAAAGAAAAAAAAATCTTGTATTAAACCCATGGTCTCTCTAACATAATCTCAGGTACTCCAGAGAATAAACAAGGGGTAGATATGTAACTGCCCTTGAATTGATTACAGTGAGGTGCAAGACACAGGCATGGAGCAAATTACAAAAGCACAATGTATAATAACATGTGAAATTGCATGTTATCATTGCTTGGTAGTGTTTTTTTTTTTTTTTTTTTTTTTTTAAATTTTTTATTTCTTTTTTTAATTTTTTAGCATGGAATTTTATACATTTTTTGGGTACAACCGGGTTAATTACACATTTTTGTTGGGTACAAACTAGTACAGGTAAAGACATCCATGCACATATTTCTCATTAACCCTTCCCCAATTCCCACCCACCCTCCCCCTATCTCCTG
>PVLC010033177.1:0-17528 GCA_004027655.1 Graphiurus murinus | reverse complement strand
TGCTTCTGTTACTCTTACCATAATACGCTGTTGTGAAAATTCCAAGTAATTAAAGTGGGGCCTGCATTTCAAATACAATTGTTGGCATTTGCCTTATTTATAAATTTACTAGAAAGTCACATTTAAAGGAATTGACTGATCTTGACCAAATATAATTCACAATAAAAAGAGCATACACCCTATTGAGCAATAAGCACACCAGCACACAAATCTTGGTTTCTAAATCCCATTCTCTCATCAAATGAACCAGAGACCCACAGAGAAATGGCTGACTTGGTGGCTGGAAAAGGGAAAATAGAAGATGAGCCTGGAGAGCCTTGTACCACTAGAAAGTAAGGGAAAGCACTCAAAAAAAAAAAAAAAAAAAAAATCGGGGGATTTCAGCAGGCAAAAGAGCAAACCTGAAAGAGTGCTATAGCCAAAGCTGGAAAAATCTGAGTAAGAAAATAAACAGAGTTAGACTACAAATCCACATAAAAAACAAACCTGCATGTGCCCATCCTGATAAAAGTTTTAAGATACAGCAGAAAGAGAAAAGAAAAAATCTATAGAATCATAAATAGTATGTGTAGTTAATCCTATCCTCAAACACCACCGTAAGACTTAGCAGCCAGTTTTTACATAAGAGAGTTTGAAGAGGGAAGGGTAGAGAAGTGACTTTACAGTGGGTGGAGAAACTTGGCACACACTACTTCAACCAGGTAAGCAAAGCTTAAGATCACAGGTGAGATCTTGAGTATATCATGATGACACAATGATATAATGATACCCAATGCAATACAATGAGAAGAGCACTTCAACCCTGTGGTATTTTTTTCTAAAACCCCATAATCCAGTCTAAACATGAGGGGGGGGGGGATCAAACAACCTAACAGCAGAGGACATCTTACAAAAGTGACAAGTACTCCTCAAAATTGTTACGATCATGGAAAAGAGAGAAAGAAACAATAAAACTATTTGAGAATAGAAGAAATTAGGCAGACAGGACAACTCAGTACAATGTAGTAACTGATTTGTGTACTGAGTAAGAAAGAAGAGATTAAATAGAAAAATCTAAATACAGTAACCTACCAATGTTGGTTTCTTAGTCTTAACAACTGTACCATGGTAATTCTATTAGATAGAATTATGCATTGTTGATTTTTATTCTTATTTCTTTTTTGTTTTGTTTTATTTTTGAAGTCCTTATCTGCCAGACAGTACAATGAAATATTTGTGATTAAAATTATATGGTGTCTGAAATTAGTTTTATAGCTTTTTTGAAAAGGGCAAAGGTCAAGCAAGGCAGGGGATTTATGAAAGAAGGTGGCAGTGTGTTGAGAACTGTTGAGGGTGAGTCTAGGTACAGGAAGGTTTCCTACACCCATCTCTCAACTCTCCTAAATATATTTAACTTTTTTTATAATAAAAAAGATATTAAAAACATTTAAAATGTCTGTGGATCAGTCTGTCTTTTTTAAATAAAAGTTTAATAACCAAGCCATATCTCTTGCAATGCTTAATGAATTATGTAAAGTTTGGTATATTGTTGGGAAATATACCACATAGGAAATTATGTTACATAAAATTCTTAAGGATCACAGAAAAAGGCATAAAGATTGTATTATTAGGTTACCAAAAAAAGCTCAGTATTTTTCTGAATAAAAAAAAAATAACTCTTTGGTCTCTTATGAACACTGTAACTGCACATTCAAGAAGAAAATCTATTTCTTGTTAGATAAGAGAATGAAGGACAAAGGGGCTGACTCAGCTGTGAAGGTTGGTAGGCTGAGGAAATGCTGGAGAAAGGCATCTCAACCACATCTTGAACGTATTAAATTATGGTCAATAAGTTTCAATATTGCACATGAAAATGGAATAAGTTTATTTGATACATTCACTTGTTCACTTTGATCAGTCAATTTATGATTCAACTTTCGAGCCGGGCATGGGGGCGCATGCTTGTAATTCCAGTACTTGGGAGGCTAAGACTACAGGACAGAAGGTTCTCGGCCAGCCTCAGCTAGTGAGGCCCTCAGCAATTTTATGAGACCCTGTTACAAAATGAAAAATACAAAAGGCTGGGCACGTAGCTTGGAGGCAGAATGCCCACATGTTCAATCCTCAGTACCAGCAACAAGAACAAAAAAGGAAATAAAAGAATCCATTTCTTTATATACACTCACTATAATGGCTTTCTTGTTAACTCATTATACATGTTTGTTAACTCATTCTCTTGCAAGGTAGACCCTATTGTCTCAAATATTTAGTCTGCCATTTGTATGCTTCCATCCTATTTTATAATGACTAACAGAAAAATCCCCGTACTTCTCCAGGAGACCTTAATTTACACCTCACTGCCTTACCCTAGCTGAAAGTATGTTGAGACAGCATCTCCCGCACTTTCTGTCTCACTGTGAAGGAAAGTCAAGAAGTCATTGGAAAAGGGAGATCATGGAACTACTCCACAGAGTGTACAGTAAGTAAAAAAGAAACACAATCAAAACAGAATAGCTAGGTTGGTGGCACACACTTGTAATCCCAGTACTTTGGGGCTTAGACAGGAGGATCACAGGTTCACAGCCAGCCTCAGCTACTTAGCGAAGCCCTCTGAAACTTAGTGAAACCCTGTTTCAAAATAACAAATAAAAATAGGTCTCAAGATTTAGACTGCCCCTGGGTTCAATCCCCAGTACTCCAAAAAAAAAAAAACTGAATAAACATGACAATGAGGTCCAGGAACACAATCTATAGTGACCTGGGAAAAAAGGAAACAGAACTCCAGTACCACTCACTGATTAAGTAAGAAATATTTGAGTATAAGCGAAAATTCAGTGATAATTATACTACCACAGCCTTTTTAATGAAAATACTGAATCATTCTAACCAAATAAGAAGTGAATCAGAGCAAAAACTGAGACTTCTAGCTAAGAATAAAAATAAGGGAGATGTGACAGCGAATACACCATTACACTAAGTTAGGAGTTAAGTAGATACTTGAATATATGGATCTGCATGAGAAAGAAAGCTCTTGTGATGGTCTAATATAAAAAGTAGTGAACATTTCAGCACAGATGAGCACATTACAAGTAAGAGAAGAGGAAAGGAAAAGCAAAAGCATACCAAAGGTCTCATACTGGTGGGAGAGGGAGAAAAGGAGAGGAAATTAATCTAGAGCTATGTATGGTTTATTTTGTTTTCAAACATTTGAGGAGCAATGTGTGTCTGAATACAAATAGTCATGCCTATATCCAGTCACTTAAGCTACATTACAACCAAGGGCATCCCATCAAAGAGGGGGCCATTCACATTGCAGACATCGCAGATCCGTGCATCTGTTACTAAAATGCCCTGCTGATGGGAGCTTATTATCATCATTTTTAAACAGAAGTGTCGTAGGAAGTGGTGCATTTTCTGTCTCACACATCAGCAGTCTATGAGTTAGTGGTGGCTATTAACATGAAGCTAGAGAAGAAATACTGACCATTAGTGGCATAGCACACTCCAGCATACCTTCCAAACTGACCAGGGTCAACTAGGAAATAACAAGCCACACAGATCAATTTGATTAAATCAGCAAAGGTGAGGAACAGTTTGAGAAAGAAATAACTAACTTTAAAAATTACAATTAAGGAAAGTGAGCACAGGTAAAACTATTATGTTTTATATGACTATTAAAAAACACAGATAAAAATGGATTAAATGGAAAATCTAGACATTGAAAGAGAAAAAAAAAACTACTGAATATTAAAAAGCAAACTTAAAACTAATTAATTGGAAGAACAGACATTAGAATAAAAAGAATGTGTAAAAATGAGGCACACCAACACTCTTCCCAAAAAAGAAAACCAGGAATGGCAACATGAATCAATCTAGGATGAATTATCAATTTAATTTTGAAAACATTCAATAGTAAAAGAAGCAATAATTTAATAAAGAATATAATCATCAAGTTTATGTACCAAAGAATATGCAGAGCAAAGCAAGAGCTGTTGAAAAACTTAACAAAACTATGAAGTGTTTATAACAAAACATATAACAAAAGCATTATGACATTGACTTGACAGTAATTTCTTGGTTATGACAACAGCTCAGGCAACAAAATAAAAATAAATTAGAGTAAAAAGCTTTTGTGCACCAAAGGACATTATTAACTAAATAAAAGGCAACCCATAGAATAGGATAAAACTTTAGGAAATCATATAATTGATAGGGGGCTAATATCAAGAATATACACAGAATACTTACAAAACAACTCTAAAAATGGGCAAGATGCATGAGATAGACAACACTCCAAAGACGTTATCGAACTAGGGGTGTAGCTTGGAGGTAGAATGTCCCTTGGTTCAATCCCCAGTACCATCAAAAGATAAAATAAAATAATAATGATAATATTATTATTATTATTATTATTAAATAATAACTAAAAGAAAAAGAGGACAAAGAATTAATAAAAATATAGCTAAATGTAATGAGAGACAAACAAGGGAAAAAAAACAGGACAGAACTGGTAAATAAATCCAAAGGCTTTTTCACAAAAAGAATAAAAGATAGCAAAGTAGGCTGTAGAATGTTCAGGGAAAAAAGAACAATGAAAACAATATGAGATACAAGAAACAAGTTACACATGTGCATAGTAAACGTAATTATATATCAGAGAATATTACCTATTATCTTGAAGCAAACAAAATTAAGCCTATAGCAAATGGGGCAATTTCCAAACTGAAACATGTCACAAAAAGAAATTAAAAACTTTAATGGCCAAATACTCAAGAGAAATTACCAAAGAAACTAAGTATGTACCCCTGGTATGGGGTGGGGAGAAATGCACTCATGACCCAGTGGTTTGCATCTGAGTGCTTCCTTTAAGGAAGTAGGGGTTCCAATTACAGCTCATAAATCGTCATGAATATTTTCTCAATTCATCTGTGCAACTACTAATGTTTATTCATAAATGTTATATAGCATAAGAGAAACATAGATCAATCTCACTTGTGTGTATGGATGCATATATCCTAAATGTCATTCCAATCTTGCAAATAGAATTAAGCAACCTAATATAAAAAAAATAGTAAATCACAAAAAAGCAGGCTTTGGTCACTAATGCAAGGATAGCTTGATGCCGATGCCGACAAGTCTTTCAATACAAATGCTTATAACTGACAAAGGAGGCAAGAGATAACTTATTGCCTACAAGTCTTTCAATACAAATGCTTATAACTGACAAAGGAGGCAAGAGATAACTTATCAGTAGATTGAGAAGCACTGATGATAAAATTAAATGGTATTTTTTAAAAGAACTAAATCATTTGAGATGAAGTTATAAAGAGAATATATGATTTTTAAAAAAACTTTAAAAAATCATTTTTTTTTGAGCCCAAAGAATTAAAGTCACAAGCCAACCATGTGACCAGAATTCCAGTGGGTAACACTGCAGTGGGTCATTCCCATCACAGAAAAGCAGGACATTGCATTTGGCTAAAATATAAAGGGAGCACTCATAAAAGTAGATAAAAAAAAAAAATAGAAACTAAAATAGTGGTGGCCAAGAGCTCAGTGTATGTGGAAATAAAGAGTTGGTGTTCAATGGAAATGGAGATTAAGGGGTTATACTTTTGTTTGGTTAGTTTTATATTGGGCATTGAACCCAGAGGCAATCTACCTCCAAGCTACACTGCCAGCCCTTTTTATGTATTCTTTTTTCCTTAATTTTGAAATAGGGTCTATGTCAACTGATAAGAGTCTTGCTAAATTGCCAAGGCTGGACTTGAACCTGCAAGCCTCCTATCACAGACTCCCAAGCCCTGGGATTAACAGGCATGTGTTGCACAACAATGTGTGTACAGTTAACACTACTTGAATTGTACACTAAAAATAGCTAAGGTAGCAAATTTTATGTTATGGGTGTTTTTTTAACCCCAGTTAATTTTTTTTTAATTTAAAAAATAGGTTAAAAAAAAAAGAAAAGTTTACTAAAATCTTAATGTGGGCAGGTAAAACATTTTAGCAACCCAGGAAGCCACATATACAAGGCAGACCTCAGTCACTCGCCAGCTCTCTGCACAAGCCTCCTTCAGATGCTGAAGCAAAAGATTAGAAAATAACAAGAAAGCTAAGAGACACCCCTTGGGAGTGCTGGTAGGCAGGTAGGGATACACCACTTGGGCCTATGCACAAGTCATCCCAGACTCTATCAAGCAAAAAAAAGTCATATGCCCAGAGAAGGGGACAATAGATGCCCCTGATTCTTCCTGGCAAAGGAAGGCTGCTGCTAGTAGACAAGATGGCACCTATCACTGGGACAGAGAAGAAGACCCTGTACCTGCCCCTTTTCCCAGACAGTCCCACCAAGGGAGAACATGAAATCACAAACATTCCACCCTGCATTGCACACTAGGTAAAATCCACTGCTCCTGGGTTAAGTCAGGAAACTCATTCCAGTTCAGAATCCTGCAGTGACACAGAAGAGTTTAGCCGAATGAATGGAGAGACAGAAACTGCACTTGCTCAAAAGCCTAAACTTATGGCAAAGTGGGCTACCAAAGGGAAAAGGGACAGGAAATGCTGACAAGTCCCCACCCAGACTTAGGTAAACAGGACCTGTCTAAGTCTGCAGCTGGTGTATGAGAACCGAGGACACAACACACACGTAAATGTAACCCCACTCAGATCAATGCTAGAGCAAAGGTAAAAAGCACAAGAGGCCCCTGTGCCACTGGAGTTCAGGGCTGGCTGAAAGTGGACAGTACAAAGGAAGAAGGAGAAGGAAATCAGAAGACTCAAGGGGAAAGCAAAGCACGCCTGGAGGAAGGTGAAGTCTGGTAAGATAACAGCTCAACAGCAAAAGCAAACTGAACAAGTCTGCTAATGCCCTCTCCATAGACACTCACACCTTGCAGAGTAACAGAATGTTCAAGCAGGGTGCAGGATCACAGGTTGGAGGCCAGGCGCAGCAACTTAGTGAGACCTTGTTCTCCCCAAAATGAAAAGGGCTGGGGTGCAGCTCAGAGGTAGAATGCCTGTGGGTTCAATCTCCAGTACCCAAAACAAACAAACAAAAAATAAAGCACCATAATTGGGCATGGTGGTGCATGCCAGGTGGTGCAGCCTGTATTCACAGTACTCTGGAGGCTGGGACAGGAAGAATGCAAGTTTGAAGCCAGCCTGAGCATCTTAAAAAGGTTGTTGGAAACAAGAAATAAAATATACCTCAAGGGTACAGAACCACTGAGTTCCATCTCCAGTACCAGAGGAGGCAGGTTGTGGGAAGCATATCCCTTTCTCAGCATCTTTTTTCTCAGTCCCCTCTGTTCTTTTGTATATAAGACTAGGCATTTAAAAAAAAAAAAATGACAAGACACAAAAAAACAAAGCAAGAAAAGTAACCCACTGCCAAGAGATAAAGCTGTCAACATAATCAGACCTTGAGATAGCAAAGATGTTGAAACTATCATATAGGGACTCCTGCGATAACTATGATTAAAATCTAAAAGGATGTAGATGAAAAAGTAGACAGCATGCCTAAACAGAGAAATTCATCCAATGGTAGGAAATTTTTAAAACCCAAATGGAAATGTGAGATGGCTTTGTATCAAAGATGAGAAACTCCTTCACTGAGCTTACAACACAGGGGACACAACTGGAAAATTAAACAAACTTGAAGATAAACCATTCTATAAATTACTCAGATTGAAAACTAAATAGATGGAGAATTGGTACAGAGTATCTAAGACCTGTGGGACAATGTCAAGCAGTCTGATGTGTCTGTCAATACAGTCCAGAAAAAGGGACAGAGGCACACAAGAAATGTTTGAAAAGATAATGCATGACAATTTATGAAAAATTAGGAAGGAGAGTAAACTACAGATAAAACAGCTGGAAGAATTCAAAGCAGGATAATTTAAAATGATAACAAACCCATCCACATAATACTAAAATTGCTGAAAACAGCAGAGAATGGTGGCACACGTTTGTAATCCTAGTACTTGGGGGACTGGGACAGGGGGATTGCAGGTTCACCGCCAGCCTCAAAAACTTAGTGAGGTCTTCCACAACTTGGTGATATCCTGTTTCAAAATATAAAATAAAATAGGGCTAGAGGTGTGACTCAGAGGTAGCATATTCCTGGGTTCAATCCCCAGTACCAAAAAAACCCAAAAAAGGCATAGCCAGATATGGTGGTGGATGCTTGTAATCCCAGTATTCAGGAAGCTGGGACAGGAAGATTGTAGATTAGAGGCCAGTCTCAGCAATTTAGGAAGGCCCTCAGAAACTCAGACCCTGTTTCAAAATAAATAAAATTGGACTGGGGTATAGCTCAAAGGTAAAACATCCCTGGGTTCAATAGGAAGGAAGGCAGACAGGCATCACAAAGAGAGAGAGAGAGATGGAAACCAGATTTAAAGTATTGAAGGCAGGGATTGGGGGGTGATGGGGCATCACATGTGGAGGAACAAATATAAGAATACCAAAAATCATCTCTTCAAAACTACATACACCAGAGGATAACTGAACAATAACTTTTAAGTAATAGGGGGAAACTGCCAATCCAGACTTCAATACCCAGCTAAAATATTTCAGAAACAAAGGAAAATAGATTTTTTTCAGACAAGCAAAACCTGAGAAAAGTCACTGCCAAGAGACCTGCACTGCAGGAAATATTAAAAGCACCTCTTTTTGTATATTTTATTTATTTATTTATTTATTTATTTATTTATTTATTTATTTATTTATTTTTGTGGTACTGGGGATTGAAACCCAGAGGCAGTCTACCTCTAGTCTACACCCCCAGCCCTATTTTTTTTTTCATTTTTTATTTTAAAACAGAGTCTCATTAAGTTGCAGAGTACGTCACTAAGTTGCTGAGGCTGCCTGTGATCCTTGTGTCTCAGCCTCCCAAGTACTAAGATTAGAGGCATGCACCATCACTCCAGGCATCAGCAAACTTTTTAAAAAACTGAAACCATACAAACTATGTTTTCTAAAAGAAATTCAACTAGAAATCAATAACAGAAAGATATCAGAAAAGTTCTCAAATACTTGAATACTAAACAATATAATATAAACTATGTTTTCTAAAACTGAAGGAATTCAACTAGAAACCAATAACAGAAAGATATCAGAAAAGTTCTCAATATTTGAATACTAAACAACATAATTCTCCAGGGACAAAGAAGAAATCCCTAGTACCACAAAAAATGAAAAAGAAAATCTCGTAAGATGTGACAAAAAAAGTATGTAGGTAGTAGGTACATGTTCCTAACACTTATTGACACAAAATACAAAAGTACACACATAAGACTTCTGATGACATGGGTTATGGAAGAATGGAATGCTATTGTTGGCTAAAGAAAGAAGGGGAGCTAAGTTAAAAGGAAAGAAGTTTACTAAAAATAAATTTTAGCCAGGCACAATGGCGCATGCCCACAATTCCAATAATTGGGAGACTGAGACAGGAGGATTTCAGGTTTAAGGCCAGCCTCAGCAACTTAGCAAGGCACTTTTTCAAAAATAAAATAATAAAAAGGGGTGAGGGTGTAGCTCAGAGGTAAAATGCTCCTGGATTCAATTCTCAATACCACATATACACACACATACAAAAGAATTTTAAAGTCTACATAAAAGTAAACACACTTTCATGAGAAAGATATATTTGTAAATATTGCCCATCAGAATGAATCTCTGCAAAACAAACCTTGTCCCCTATAAAGGTTTAGTTGTGTTCCTTTGAAAAATTGGAATCACAGAAACAAAAATAAATTCATGATTAAATACCATAAATACCTGTCGGTTGGAAACATTAAATAAGATAATGCCTTTAAAATGTATCAAACACATTTAATGTGCAATAAATGTGCAGAACCATTTTTGGAAGAAAAAGAACAGAAGTGCATGCATAAATAGAAAAAGATTTTTCTGATAAGATTAAAGTACTTTAAAAAGCATCAATTTAAAAATATCTAGGGTATTTTTTTAGGCACATTAAAGATCTAAGTTAAGAAAATAAACTGAACCTGAATATACTAGCTTGGCCGTTCCTTTGGGCTCAGATACACCTCTGTTTCCCTGATCTGCCTATACTTTAGGACAAAGCCCATGTTTTATAGACCTTTGCATTCTCAGCACAAGCCCTGGCTCCTGGTAAATGATGAACTATCTCTAATTTCCTTCAGAATAGGATGTCTCTAGTTGCACAATCCCTTACAGAGTCAATCAGGTTTGGGTTTTTCAGTGCATGTTCACTGGGTATTTTTTTATGAGCTACACTCGAGAAGATGACACCATTTTTGTTCAAAATTTCAGCTTAGTGAGACCAAATAAAAGTTAGGAAAACAGCAGTGGAATGAAATGCAGGGGAAAAGCATTTTACTGGTATTGGCAGTCAAGGTTCTAGTTCCAACTTTGCCACTTATTCTAGTTTATTTTACCCTCTCTTTAATATCCTCACCAATAACATAAGTAGTATGTGCCCATTCACCTTACAGGACTATCATGATCAAACTAAAACCACTCTGCAAACCACCAAGCACTAAGTCATTACTTCTGTGTTAGTCCATGCCTTCCAAGTATTCTCAACTGTCTTAAATTCCAAGCTATTTATAAATAAAAGACAAGGTAATTGTTTCAGCCTAAAGCTCTGGTATAGTATGAAAGACTATATTCTTAATTCCACCATACTCAATAGCAAGCTCATTATTAAGTAAGAAATCACTGAACACAGTGGGCACACCTATAATCCCAGTACTTAGAAGGCCGAAACAGGAGGATCCCAAGTGAAAGGCCAAAGTACGGGAACTTAGCAAGACCCTGTTTGAACATAAAAATAGAGCTGGGGGTATAGCTCAGAAGTAGAACAACCCTGAGTTCAATCCCCAGTACCACAAAAGAAAGAACACAAAATAAATCCATTAATGCTTTTTATGGATTCATTAAGAGTTATACAATCTCTCTAAATGAAATATTTGTGTTTGCCAAAATTTTCTGTATTTACATCTAAAGCAGAAGACCTAATAGTTATTCCAAAAGATATTACCCTTGAGATAGCCACCCACTTTAAAGAATCTTTCTAAATAAATATCCCTTCTAGCAGCCAGGCGTGGTGGCACAGGCCTGTAATCCTAGTACTTGGGAGGCTGAGACAGGAGGATCACAGATTCGAGGTCAGCCTTAGCAAGATCCTCAGCAACTTAGTAAGACCCTGTTTCAATCTAATAAATAAAATAGGACTGGGTGTATAGCTCAGAGGTAGAACATCCCTAGATTCAATCCCCAGTACCACAAAAAAAGGAGAAAAAAAATCTCTTTTAGTAACACCTCTGATAAATTGTGATTGACTGGTCCTATAAAATTTATTTTACTAAGTTTTTCTTCCATTGTTCTAGTCCTTAAAAAATTCTTGTCCCTATATATAAAAGTTGTTTGTTCAAAGGTAAAATTCCTGTTATATAAAAATAAAATACATCAGACCCCATCAACAATAAGAAAGAACTTCATTAGATAGCTTCATATAAAGAATGTTTTTTGCAATGATATTAATCAGTCATCATTATTACTTTTGTTCTGCTTTTATAGTCCACACAAACTTTCTCAAAGCTCATTATAGCACTTGGCCCAATTGGCCTAGGGCATTCTAGGATCTAATTTTGGAAAAGAAAATTTCTGGTAATATGGTAAATGAAAGAAGTTTGCCAACACCATAAAGTTCTAAAAGATAACAGAAAAGGTAGATAAGAAATCAAGAGTTGCCAAAGTATGTTTTTAGTTTGCATTTATCTATTTGTTGATTTGCTTTTTACTTTGCAAAAAAAAATAAACTTTATCCATAAAAGGTCACATATCTACTAAAACCCTGAAAACTCTGATCTCTCAAATAGAAAACAATTTTCTTCCCTTGCACTTTGTTTAAGCAACATTCAACACTTAATCCATTAATTGCAAATTTCGTGGTATATTCTTCCATAATCACAAATTTAGTATTACATTCTTCCTTGTTAAGTCTCACTTCTCTTTCTTATCAGCTAATTAATGAAGTTTTACCCATTTTTGTACATAATCCTATATTCAGAAGAGCTTAAAAAAGTGTATAGGTCAAGTGGATAAGTTCATTTTTTATAAAAATAATGTTTTAATTACTTTTATTATGACTAACTTTAATAGCTTCATCAACTAGCAGAGTGAACATTAGCCAGAATTTATTGGTTTATTATTATTATATCATCCAACCTGTAGGGGATTCATTCTAAAACAACTTTTTTGTTTAGACCTTATAATTTGTTTTAGTACACATGTATCAGCAAACACATAATTGGCTTCTGCATTAAAGTAAATATTACAGTAAATGTATTGTAGTAAATGTAATAAATAAATATATTCCACAACCAATAAAGAACTACAGATTATAAATGATATTTGTTTATATAGTTTTCCCATTTCTGCTATATTCTACAGCAAGGCTAATCCTAGAATATGATAACCAGTACTAGAGGAAGGTAAGAGGAACCCAAGAGAAACTTCATGGGGCTTTCTAGTGTTCAAATCTCTGTTTTAAAGCTAACTGGCTACATACTACGATTACTACACTTAGTTTTACTCATAATCTGCTTCAATATCTATGGAGTAGAAACCATAATATAGTAAATAACACAGAAATCTTAATATAGCATATATGGTAAAATAGAAATCATAATATAGTTCAAACAGTACATATATACTATATATACTTATTACGGTATATATATTACACACACATATTGTATTCTGCAAATATATATATATGACAGAAATGTTAATATTTGCTAAAAGAAGGAATCTCTTATTTTATACACAATGCACTCCTGAAAACTTGTACAAAACTCAAATGTGTAATGGTCAAGGGACCTGACATGTTGACATGTTTTAAAGGAGATCCATTCCCACAGATGAAAAGGAAATCACAAAACCCATGATATGCATTCTATTAAACAAAGTCGTTGAAAATATTTGCATAGCATTGTCTGTTCTATTATTTCATTATTCTTCATAATCCATCAGGTCAATTCCTTAAGTACTTTCATCATACTGAACAATTACCATCTCAATTGTCTACCAAGAGAATAACTGCAAGAAAATTTTCAATAATTTTTTTTTAATTACTGCCAACAGAGGCAAAGTCATGGGGGTAGGGAGGGCTGTTACTTGGCAAGAAAAGACCCTCACAATGTAACTCAAAAGATATATTCACCAAAGGATGGTAACAAGTCAAAATCCAGTGTAAAAATGGAACTTTAGGGATCGCCATATACACTAAACCATGTGCCAACTATTTGAAAGTAAACTATACAAAAGCCAATGGCTACCACTGCCTGTTTACTAAGGAGAACATAATAAACTATATACATAAAGCCCAGTACTTTACTATATTTTGATAGCTGCACAATAAAGAGTATTTTCTTTTGTTGCTACTTATGAGTGGTTACTCTTAAGAGAGGTATTAATATACCAGAACTAATATGTATTAGTTTGTAAAGTTCTATACTAGGTGCTTTAAGCACATATTAATCTTCAAAAACATTCTGGGATGTCATTATTGGTTTTGATTTACTAATGAATACACTAAGACTTGGGGAATTAACTTGCCCAATTAGATAACTAGAAACTGGGTAGTTTGAGGTCTCAAATCCTGCACTTTTTGACTCTACTTCACTACAGGAATTCCTTTTACAAGAAAAAAAGTCAGGTATGGTGAAACACATCTGTAATTCCAGTACTTGGGAGGCTGAGACAGGAGGATCACAGGGTTGAGGCCAGTGTTAGCAACTTAGTGTGATGCTGTTTTGGGGAAAAAAATAAAATAGGGCTGGGGTGTAGCTCAGAGGTAGAGTGTCCCTAGGTTCAATCCCCAGTACAAAAAAAAAAAAGGAAGAAAGAGGAGAATTATTATTATTCAGGAAAATGATGAATTCCTATATTGAATAAAATAAATTGAGAATTTGTTGAATAAAATGAAATTGAGGAGTGGCTGGTAGAGTTGAATATATTTAAGTAGAGATGAATGACAGAGAGGAAAAGACCATGGTCGTGGCACTTAGCAGCTGAAAGGACAGTCATATGGACTTCATAGTGACTCTCAATTTGTTCCTTCTGTATTTTAGCACTTACTATCTATTAGTCACCGTGTTAGGCACATTGTTAGACGCCTGCAGAAGACTCATTTCCTGACCTCAAGGGGCCTATTATTGGGAGGAGCAAGGCAAATCAACCAGCAATTAATACCAGAAGGAATGTCTCAGGCTATGGGAGCCAAAGAATACATACTGGAACCCCAGCATGTTCTTAGAACAGGGAATGATAAATACAAGAATTCCACAGAAAGTGATGTTGATGTTCACAGGAATCAGGGAAGATGTACTTGTGGCCTAGAAAGAGTCTACATGAATTATACTGATGAGTTATTTTGAGTCTGTTTCTTTGCTCTTGCAAGAATACAGTGTTTAGGCAGGATAGAAACAATTTTTTTTTTAAACTGGAGAAAATGTAGCTGGGGAGAAATCATATAAGTTAATATTGTTCTCCGTTTTCTCAAATTGTTATATTTAATGAAATGTACATGATGGGAAAATGTGTGGCTGTAAATGTGTTCAATAAATCTTCAAATAACTATGCAAGATGCCCATCATCTCCCTCCCATTACTGTGCCCTTTAAGCCATGTATCACACACAACACAATCTTGACTGAACTGGGGAACTGCAGTTCAATTCAATGTTGTAAATAAATCACAGCGGTGCAAGCCTATAATCCCAGCAACTGTGGAGGCTGAGGGAGAAGGATCACAAGTTCAAGGCCAGCCTGGGCAATTTAACAAGACCCTATCTCAAAATAAACTTAAAAAGGGGCTGGGCAGGTACGGTGGCACAACAAGCCTGTAATTCTAGTGCTAAGGAGGCTGAGATAGGCCCATGGCAGGTTCAAGGTCAGCCTCAGCAACTTTTGGAGACCCCGTGACTTGGAGGTAGAATATCCCTGGGATCAATCCCAAGTACCATACAAGAGGTGGGGGAAGGGGGGGGGCTGCAGACATAGTTCACAGATAACTTGCCTGCCTAGTATGTGAGGCCCTAGGTTTGATCCCCAGCACTGCAAAAAAAATAATAATAATAAGCTAAAAAGACATGCTTAATGACCAATTAATAGAAGCTTCAATGAACTCCTTAAAGGAGCCTAAACATTTTCAAACTCTAAATTATCACTGCAGATCTTTACTTTCAATTTTCCGTAAATGATCATGTGAAATGTGCTTGCATTTTTTTTTTCTTTTGCAAAGCTCATACTTCACCTGCACTAGATGAACATTCACAGTAACTTTTATATCAGCTACATAGAAACTTCTAAGAGTGACTTTCTCAAGGTCACAGAGCAACTCTCTGGTGGAGACAGGAATGGAATTCATGACCTTTGACAGCGAGCAGTTTTCTACCCACACTCGGAAATTCCTTCTCCATAAGTGTAATTTCTATGCTAACTTTGCAAAGTTGGAAAGCCCATCTCTTAGGGAGGTGGGGGGTGGGGGTGGACAGGGTGGTCGTAGTTGTAGTGTTCCTGTCAAATCAGCCACCACACCAGTACTTCAGTACTTTACAGTTTTACAAAGTGACTTTTACCCACATTACCTCATTTAACCCTCAACACCGTTAAGAAACCTGACCAAGGGCATCCAGACTTAGTAAGTGAGAGAGGCCACACTTGTGCCACCAGGAACCGGTTCCCACTCCAGGGTGCATCATCCTAGAGAATACTAGGAAATGAATATGGGTTTTCATTTCTAATTTCATATCGGAAAGCAATTCATCTTGGCGGCCTTTTAGGCTTCTCTTCATTGACATAGGGTGGTTTTTATGTTTTGTAATACATTAGCTTTGTTAATTCTCAGAGTGAGAATAGTATTATTAAACACAGAATTTTAAAAAAACAGACTTTATTTCCTGGTGTGTGTGTGTGTGTCTTTTTATTGTAACTATTGGTCCTAATGTGTATGGCTAGACATACACATTATAAATAACAAGCTAGACAGAGAACAGAAAAACACATACATAAAATACTAAGTATATACATATACATATAAAATAGTAAATATATGTACATGCGTACACATCATGACAAAAATTGTTGTGAAAAGCTACATAAACTGAAAAAATATGGTGAATCTAGTACTTGAGACACAATTCTAGCTGTCAAAGCCAGCAGGTAGCTTGGTGCAGTGGCACATGCCTGCAATCTCAGTTACTCTGGAGGCTAAGGCAGGAGGATCCCAAAGTTGCCTGGGAAACTTAGCAAGACCCTGTCTCAAAATAAAATTTTTTTAAAAATGTCTGGGAATATAGTCTGGGGATGTAGCTCAGTGGTAGAGTGCCCTTTGGTTTCATTCCTAGGCCAAAAAAAAAAAAAAAGCTCTCAGGTAATAATCATGGTTGCTTCCAGCGAGGACCAGTTAGTGTACTAATAAATACGCAAAAATAGACACTAAGCCAGGCATGTTGGCACGTACTTGTACTCCCAGTATTTGGGAGGCTGAGATAAGAGGATTGCAGGTTGGAGGCCAGCCTCAGCAACTTACTGAGGCCTTCCTTCCACAACTTAGCAAGATCCTGTTTCAAAATAAAATAGAGCTGGGAGTATAGCTTAGAAATAGAATGCCCCTGGATTCAATCCCCAGTACCACACACACAAAAAAAAAAAACCAAAAAAAAAAAAAAAGACACCAAGAGATAGCAAGGGAAAAAAAGTCTTGACTTTCAATTGGGGGGGGGGGAGAAAAAAAACTACTGCTGAGCAGAATTCCTTGGGTGAACATCCTATAATCTAGTGCCAGACCAAAACAAATTTTTATGGAGCAATATGACTACTCAAGTAGCAACTTTATGACAATAAACATCCCAAACGAAAAATCCTTTTGTAACATAATTACTGAGAATACATGGAGAAAGTAGCCATTTAATCCACAGCATGTGTTCCCCAGCACACAAGAACTCAGTAGCTGACATCACATGGGTGTGGCGGGCGGAGGCCCTGAAAGTGAATTCTGGCCAGCTGAAGTCAGACAGCTCTCAGGCAGGATTTGGGACCTAAAAACTAAGCAGGTCTGCTGGGGCCCAAGGCAGCTGACCTTCTGGGTCCAGGGCAAGACCCATCTGTTACTCCCATTTTGTTCTGGGGAGGAGTGGTTGTGGTGGATGAGGGAAGGCTGTGGTTAAAAGGGTGTTGCCATAGTCTTGATTTTAATATTTTACCCTTACATTTCATGCACAGGTAAAGATGAAAGCTGTGTATAACTTGTCAACTGAAAAACAAAAAAGTTTGGGTCAAAAATGGAAAAGAAGAGCCGGGCATGGTGGCGCACGCTTGTAATCCCAGCATTCGGGAGGCTGAGACCGGAGGATCCGGGTTCGCGGCCAGCCTCAGCTACCTAGTGAGGCACTCCGCAACTTAGTGAGACTCGGTTTCAAAATAAAGAATAAAAAATAGGGCTGGGGGTATAGCTCGGAGGTAGAATGCCCCTGAGTTCAATCCCCAGTAC